>ML778072.1:399224-423885 GCA_009831015.1 Picea engelmannii | reverse complement strand
GGGAATCCCCCCCCCCCCCATTAGGGAATGGGGTCCAAGCACGGCTAAAAAAACCTCTGAATTAGGAAGATAATCAGGATCCACAACCAACACTCTAATTTGTCACCAATTGGTGGTTGGGTTGGGATTTTCCCAACCTACAACTTGTGTGATAACAAGACTTTCCCATAGCTTCCAAAGAAGGATATTTATCTCGACATATACAGAGCTATCAGGATTTCCAAGTTATATGAGGTTGTACCCCATGCAGAGATGTTTTTGTGTGCATATTCCATCTCATGGATATTTTGAATAGTCGGTACAAACCAAGCAAGCATTTCAAGACCAAGCTTTCAAATGATTATCCTAGAAATTCACTCACATTAACCTATTAGTATATCTTGGGTATGTTATGTGGGATTTACGGGGAAACCAATGACCAGAAGTTCAAAATATCATGGGTTCCTCTCCTTTATTATATCACATCCCCTAGATTGTTTTTCAAATAGGTAGACATATTATCATTGACTTTAGAACAAGCACTCGCCACAGCAAAGCACATGGTTTCAGAAAAATTTCCCAGCTTTCGCATATCATCATATTTGTGTGATATGATGTGTGTGATTCATTCATATTTGCAGATGGGCTAGAGATGGTAGAAAAATGACCCCACAATTCATATTTACTGCAAAGTGCAGTGAGAGCACAAATATCATTTCAAATATTAGAGAATTTGTGAAAAAATCATGAATCCTCTCTACCAACTCCTATTATGTTCGTCTTCACCCTATATGACAAATAAGGTTTGGGCCATTGTAGAGAGTTTAGGTGACTAGTACCTCCTCTAATATAGCACATGCATCATAGTGTATGGGGCCACCAAATCTCCCCATATGCTCAGAAATTTTAACCTGGACAAGCTAGTTCTGCAAGAAATTGCCTATTAGATAGTGATACATGGGATAGGTGCAACACTATATAGAGATAAAAAATCAATATGGTCACCTCTCCCACTCTAGGTTGGTTCATACTCATTGTTGGCATAGGGTCAGACCCAGGGTTCAACGCTTCAATAGCACACCAACAAAACCCTAATTACTGGCCCTTTCGGCAGGGGGGGTTATAAGACTTAATTGTCTATAACCAAACTGGGACACAGTTCTGTGATTATAACACCTTGCATATTACTTAGGAATAACACACATTCATTCATTAGATTTATTCACATCACAGATCAAACCCTAAGTATAGATCAGTGCAATAACCATGACAAAATATACATCGCACTTAGCATCAAAAGTTAGATCTACCACATTCAACATATACAAAGCATTAAACATTCATAGATCTATCTATCATTAATAACATTCCATGCATTAAGCAGATTCACAGTATAACATTATAGAACAAAGAAAACCATCAACACAAGATTTACGTGGTTCACCCGAGTGTGGGGCTATGTCCACCAACTGCTTATTCTTCTTTATTATGCTTCGATCTCTTACATTCATCTTCTCCTGTGCACTAATCCACAGAGCCAAGCTTCGCACCAGACAGGTGATCTATGCACTGCGCACCAGATCCACCTTCCCAAAATCAGGTCAAGGCACAAAGCCAACTCCTCTACTAAGCACAGAGCCTTACATACATGGTCAATTGCATAAAGAAACTCAAAATTACTTACCTCTTCCACTTACCTAGATACTACTTCTTGCAATTAGCTACTCCCTACTTTCTTCTCTCTTTCTACCTTACAATATTTTCTTATTTATACTTTTACATTCCTTACAAAAATTCCTAATCATGGGTAACCCCATGGGCCGACATCCCATAACCCATTACATAAACCCTAAGGAACCCCTTGTTGGGTCCATAAAACAAGTGAGATCCCGTGATCTCAACTCCGCATGGGCACTCCATCTTTGACCAGCCTGTCGAAGTCCAAAAAGTGGTCAAACCTGACCAATGTTTCCTCAAAACTTGGTCTAGGGAAAACAGGCCCCCAACACTCACCTATGACTCATCCCAAGTCACTCAGATCTGGGCAATGTTGCTTCGAAGGCCTCGAGCTTAGCTCGAGCTTCCTCGACTTGTTACTTCGCATGAGCTTCCTACTCGGTGAATTGCTAGATCATTTTCTCTTTAATAGGACCTTCTAGGCAGTGTTCCATTATCACCACTTGTTCTAGATGAAAACCATGTCCTTCAATCTCTTCAAACACCAGGCAGGCTTCCTCTTGCATCGGTTGTAGCCTCTATGTGACCTCCATGAATCTACCCTAGATGGAAGTAATATGTTGTTGGGCCACGCGTTGGTCTTGTGATCTTTTCATTCTCTCGACTACAGTGAGTGACTTCATATACGCTTGTATTGTCATTGCTTGTTGTTCCACCTCCTGTAGCTTCGCTTCCAACTTCCTAAGCTCTGGGTCTTCTGTGAGGCATTCATAGGTTTGCGCACTTCTGTCTCTTAGCTTCTTGCATTCTAAGGCAAGGAATTTGATCCTTTCCGTTGCGCTCTTAGTGGATTCCTCCCTATGATCACGCACTTCTTGTGGAGTGCTTGGTACTTCTTGAAGATCCAACTTTGTTACCTTTGCTTGAAGATGCTAGATAGCCTTAGTGAGCTTCATCACTTGAACCTCAACTGCCTCATGTTCCTCCTGTGTCGATCCTGGCACGGAGTGAAGTTCTTTTCTCACCACTTCCTTGAATGCAGTCTACTCTTAGAGTAGTTGGTCCTTTTCCTTCTATATCTTCTCTTTGTCCCCCTCTAGCCTCGCCCGAAACTCATCTTGCTCATTTTCATACACAGTTGCACAGTACCGTGCAACTCGCAGTTGTTCCAAGATCTCCTCTTTTTCTTTCTTCAGGGCTTCTATGGCCTATTCTTTTTCTTCTTGGACTTGTTGAATCTGAGCCTTTGTTGTGTATTCCAATCTTCAAAGTTGGGTTGGTTCATCCCCCAACTCTACAGTCTTCGATGAGGAGGGTGCAGTAGGTACTACACGGCTAACTTGAATAGCTCGTTGTATCTCCTTTAGCTCCTTCTCAACTCTTACATACAGCTCTTCTTTCTTCGGTCCATATCTCTGTAAGAGGTCTTCGGATGCATCCTCCATCACTCTGAGGACTAGACTAATGTCATCTTCTGTGAGCATAGCCTCTAGTTGGGGCTTACTTGCGCGGGTCTTCTTTCTTGTTGAGGTTTCTGCAAAGAAACCTTCATCTTCTTCAATGTTTTTGTCGCGATAAGGGGGTCCTTCGATGGTGTAGCCTCTCCTTCTCCTTTCCTTTCACCTTCTTCCCCTCCTCCTTCTTGATTTACTTCGTCTCCTCCTCCTCCTATGGATGATTCAAGTCTACTTTCTTCTGATGCGTTGTCCTCCTCATCATTTTCTATGTTTTGTAATTCCTCCTTTTTCTTCTTCTTCTTCGTGTTGGTCTATTCGGCATGCTCGACCCGAGTGACCAAGGGGATTCATATGATGTCAAGGTCGAAGAGTTCTACATCATAAAACAGTACAAGGAACTCTTCCGGCCATTCCTTGGTTATCTCCTCCATATCTTCGTCAGTCATCTTATAGTAGGATTGTAATTTCTCTTTGCTCTTATCCCTGTGCGCAGTGATATAAATCAAATGGCGATCTGCATGGAACTTATCCAATGGTCTATACCGGTGCAATGTTCATGGATTCATGTGTGTGAACGACTCAATAGAAACCTTTAGTTGCTGATAGTAGGCATGGAACACTGTGTTCGATGCCACTACTTTAACATTTTTTTTGTGTACCATAGAGTGGAGAACTTCACGGCCAATGGCTCTAAAGGTTCAATGTCTGGGAAGGCATCTCCTTCCAGCATTTTCCAAGCAACAAATGTGATCAGTACAAGCAAATAGCTGAAATGGAACTCGTATCCTTGGTCTTGTGCTTCACGACAGTCTTTCTCGAGCTTGTTGAGAAGGTAGCTCACCCAATTCATTTGCATTCCCTCCATGAATTTTCCTGTGAGGTCCACCACGAACACGGTGACCTACGTGGGTTGGTTATTTCTGACGAGCTTGCTAGCTATGAGCTGACAAGTTAGGTGCATTGCGCCATCCTAGATGGAGGCTACTTTGTATCCTTGCTTTCCCTTCTCAACTTCACCGTATGCCTCCTTAATGCGTTGTGCCAGGGAGCGATTTGAGGTCTTCCCTGGGTATAACTATTGAGGGTGGGGTCCCTACATACTCAGTCCTATGATCAGGTGGATCAGTGCTAAATCCATATTAATGCACCTGTCAATCCATAGATATCATCCATGATAGCATGGCAAGAGGAGTTTAACGCAAGCGTTAACCTCCTGATGTCGGCCAAAGTGAGGGATCTTCATCATGTTGAGTATCATGGATTGTGCGATCTCCTTTATCCAAGGCTAGGAGATAATGTGAGGCTTCTTCCCAGTCATTTTCATCAAATATTTTTGAGGCACGAGCATCGCGTAGTTCTTTCTGTCACCAAGGTTGAAATCAGTGTTCCTCAATGTTGGTATGTGTCCCAACTGGCTTCCTTCTACGTGTATCCCCTTCAAGATGTATGTGATAATCAATGTATACTCAAAGTCTCATGGAATATTGTCACAGTTAACCGTGCCAGCCAAAGGCAGGATGTAATCAGGTAAGATCAACGGGATTTGATTCGCGTTAGCCAAATCATCTCGATGCTTACTTTGCTTCTCAGTAGTGGGGTTAGTACGGCCCAAGCATCGTCCAGTCGAGGGGGAAGCCTGCAATACCTTGGTCAATGATTTTTGTATTCTCTCATACATGGATTTATCATCCATAAACTTCTTTAGAACTTCTTCGACAGATTTCTCTAGCTCGATGCACTCGGTTGACATTCTCACTGTTAACAAATAAGTCAGGGTAGGTGAACGGATAGCGGCGTAATCAACATATGGTGAGGTCTGATAGCATAGCTCGACACACATAATCACTTCATTTCTTGTCTCAGATAATCACGGGTAGAAAAAAGTGGTCGCAGTGTAACATTCGATGGGTTAAATAAGTGAGCGTCGTAACAGATTCCTCCAACGGATAGGAATGCCTCAATCAATGTGAATATGTCTATTATGGCATGGTATCAATGTCCCAAATGTGGTCTAGTCACCCATAAATGTGTTTCCTAGCCATTCAGAGCATCGTTCTAACGGTCGGGGTGCCTCCAACAGTCATATAGCTTCATTGGGGCGAAGTCCCATTCTGCGTGGTTCTACTATTCCAGCGGGGTTCAAAGCCTGCAAGCTTGCCTCCTGTGAAGTCTTCTCTATCACTTCATGTAGCTTTTCTAACTTGCCTTTCTTCTTACTGAACTCCCTTGCCTTCTTTCATGTGGTCTAAGTATCTGGGTTCTTATTTTCATTCTTATTCTTATCTTCTCTTATCATAGTGGTTTTTCATTGTTGATGAGCTCTCGAAGGGTTCAAAGGTAAGACTTCTTTTCTTATTAACTCCAAGGTGGATATTCTTCTTTCTTGCATGGATGGGTCCTGCAAACCTTCTTGTGTTCTTTCAATCTCAACAGCTAATTCTATTTCATTTTGTTGCTTCACCTCAACTTCTCATTCTTCTATCAGTCAATCTATCCTTGTAGCTATGAAATCCCTTAGTTCTTGATTTTTCTTTTCTGTAGCTTCTTCCTCTGCTTTCCTTTTGATCTGATCCTTCTCGATCCAAGTTTTTCCTAAAAACAGTGGAAAAGGGTCATTTTTCTCAACAAACCTAATAACTTCAAATTCTTCTTGAGTCTATGTTCCATGGATGATAATAGGTACATTAGTAACCCTGCCACATAGGGTTATCATCCTTCCTTTAAACAAGCCTATCCTTCCTAGTGAAGGTACTATAGCAGGCTTCCTCAAAGTTTCCCAAGTGTTTTCTGTCATAATATTCACTTGTGTCTCCTCATCTAGGACACACTCTATGTTGAAGTCTCATATTCTTGTACTTATGCATTGTTTTTCTTTCAAGATCTTTGATAAACTGACATCTTTGTGATCATCCATTACTTCATTTGACTGTACTAACATAGTCTGAACTTTCTCTGATTCTTTCGCTTTATGATTCTCTAACATGATCTTATTTTCCTGACTCGTGTTCATTTCTTCAACTTTAGCAATCATCTTTGGACAATCTTCAACTTCATGACCAGCAACTTTACAATAGAGACAAATAGGACCTACACCAGGGCATTCCTTAGCAAGATGTACCAGTCTTATGCAGTTATAACATAATGTCCATCCTCTTTTTCTCTTATACATTCCCCAACTTCTTTTGTACCGCGCACTAGGATCATAGTGATGGACCTGCACTCTGCGAAAATTCTTTCTAGGTTCCTGTATCCAGTTATTACTCCAAAAAAATCTTTTTATTCATAGGAATAACATATCTTTCAATATTTCTATCAAATTTATTCAAATCAATTATTTCTTCTAACTGTACCCTAGCTTTCAGGCTAGCACAGAATCTATCAAACATACCTAGATTCATGTTTTCGAAACAAAAATTTCCACTTATCTTACTCTATCTAAGCAAAAATCTTTACCTCCTTCAAGATATTACCCCTTTTCTTCAGATCGGGTTTCTTTCTTAGCACAGAGATTCGTAAGTCAAGTAGAATATTGTGCACTACAGTAGCAGATCTACACACAAATCTTCTCTTTTCTTTCAGTTAACAGCAATCACAGTTTCAGGTCCCAGCAACGGAACCATTTGTTGGCACAGGGGCAAACCCAGGGTTCAACACTTTAACAGTGCACCAACAAAACCCTAACTACCGGCCCTTTCGAAAACACCTGCAAAGCAGGCGAATTCTCACCCAAGGTAGAGGCAGGGGGGGTTACAGGACTCAAGTGTCTGTAACTAAGATGGGACATAGATCTGTGATTATAACACCTCACAGGGTACTTGGGAATAACACGCATTCATTCATTAGATTTATTCACATCGTAGATCAAACCATAAGTATAGATCAGCGTAGTAACCATGACAAAATATACATCGCACTTAGCATCAAAAGTTGGATATACCACATTCAACATATACAAAGCATTAAGCATTCATAGATCTATCTATCATTCATAACATTCCATGCACTAAGTATATTCACAGTATAACATTATAGCACAAAGAAAACCATCAACACAAGATTTGTGTGGTTCACCCCAGTGTGGGGCTACATCCACCAACTAATTCTTCTTCTTTATTATGCTTCGATCTCTTACATTCATTTTCTTCTGTGCACTAAGCCATAGAGACAAGCTTCACACCAGACAAGTGATCTGTGTACTATGCGCCAGATCCACCTTCCCAGAATTAGGTCAAGACACAGAGCCAACTCCTTTACTAAGAACAGAGCCTTACATACACGGTTTTTTGCACAAAGCAACTCATAACTACTTTCATCTTACACTTAGCTACTCCCTACTTTCTTCTCTCTTTTGACCTTACAATATTTTATTATTTATACTTTTACATTCCTTACAAAATGGCCTAATCATGGGTAACCCCATGGGCCGACATCATATAACCCATTACATAAACCCTAATGAACCCCTTGATGGGTCCATAAAACAAGTGAGATCCCACGATCTTAGTTTCGGTTGGGCGCTCCATCTTCGACCAGCCTATCAAAGTCCAAAAAGTGGTCAAACCCGACAAATGTTTCCTCAAAACTTGGTCGAGGGCCAACACTCATTCAAGGACGTCAAAGAAGCACAGGCAGAAGAAAAAACCTTGGCCTCTTTCCATTTAGGTGAAGAAATATCATTAAGGAATGACCATCTAAACATCATTAACACCCATTGCAACAACCATAAATACAGATGGATTTACATGTCATACATTTGGGAAGAAGAAGAGATTCATTATAGAGCCAGAACCTATAATGACATAATATTTGGAAGAAGAGGCAACCCACAAAGGGGAGGCAAAGTAGAATATTAAAAAAGAGACAAAAAAGATCAAAAGAAGAGGGAGGAGGAAGAATATCGTGAAAAAGAGGAGACATAAAATAAAATAAAAGAGGAGTAAACTAAAGCAGCAACAGAGCAACAAAGGAAAGAAAAGGAAGAAAAGGTGAAGGAAAAAATAAAAGAGGAGAAAAAGAGAAAAGACGCAGAAGCTATTAAATAAAAAGTTGAAGAACAAAAGAAGAGAAAACATGAATAAGTTGATCTTAAATGACAACAAGCATCAATTGAAGTGGAGCAAGTAGCAGTAGCAGAGGCATTGGCACAATGAAGGAAAGAAGAATAAGACTTGAAATAAATAAGAAGAAAAAAGCCCTAAACCCATGAACATGGAAATTCTGGGATCATCAACAGACATCGCCCTCACTCAAAGACACTTCCCATTAGGTGAATTGGGGTCGGGATCTTACACACTATAAAAGGCCCGAAAGGTAGCTCGCCTGAATTCCTTCAGATTCAAAAAATATTCAAGAACCCACTAGAGCAAGATCATCTTGCATAAAACTAGAAAATTACCAAATGTTGGGGTGGCTTCGTTAGCATTGGGAACTGAAGTAGAGGTAATATAAACATTACAGGTGATCCTCTATCTATTGCTTCAATCGATGTCACCTTCACACAAGCATCGAAGAAAAAACTGAGATACATGATGCATGAAATAGAAGAGAAGAATGAGAGAATAAGGTCACTTGAAGAACAAGTAAAGCACTACAAGAGTGATCTTGTAACATCATCAGTAGACCCCTCTATGTATTGGTTCATATTTTTATTAGGTTGGTGAGCCAGGATTATTTTCGTCCAGAGTGCCTTATAGGTGTGTATGTTTAGGTCAGTGTGCTTGTATGATATGAGGTTGGTGAGCATGTACATTGTAGCCAATGAGACAAGCTTTGTATTTGTAAATCACACTATCATTATTAATAAATAAATAAATACATCACTATTTCAAACCTCGGTACAAAAATAGTATGGGGGGTCAGGACTCCATGAAAGGGAAAGGGGGCCTAAGGGGATTATGAGAAAGGGGATTATTCTAGGGGGGTAATCCTAGGGAATATATTAATATATACGTAAAATTACAAGCCTATGTTATGATATGATTTTTCCTAAGTTCTTAAGTCTTAGGGAAGGGAAAATTTTCCAAGAGAGGAAGTGGTTACCTTTGTGCCACTTCTAATGATGCTTTCATGCACACTTAATCCTTAACAATTGTATGTTTTGGGGATCTCAGTCATTCCATTCGAACCACTGCTAGTCTAAGATAGGGACTATGTTTCTTGTTGTGAGATGAACGAGAAAAGAGTGGAGCCATGAGTTGTTAGAATGAATACCCTATAAATCCTTTGTGGTTTGGTGCATATTTTAACCATGTACAATTATTTACTGCAAACATATTTTTAGTAAAAGAACAGAAAAGATACAATGGAAAATACACACATTACACAGATATTTTTCCCCTGGAAACTCAAACCGAGAAAACCAGCATATTCTATATTCATCCACTATCATACATTGTTATAATACAATATACATATAGGATCCAGTGGCATCCAAAACCATAACCCAATGACCTAGATTAGTCAAAAACCTGAATTCCTTAACCAGAAATATAAAACCATTGGCAAAAAATCATGTGCCTAAAAAATGCCCAATAATGGACATGAAAATCGAGGCGACATGAAAAATAAGGAAAAAATGTGACACGTTTCCGAAGGAAAAAATGCAACATGTTTCCCTAGTCGTGCAAATAATATAAAACATACCCAACATTCTCCCACTTGTTGTTTTCTTTGCATACAGGGGGTTACAGGGTTACATAGTCAACAATCCAGGGCAACAATGCCCATAGATCCTCTACACCAAGAGAATTTCTCAGTGCTCACAGATTTTGTTAATCAATCTACAACATTATTCAAAGCGTCCACCTTCATCAGCAACACTTTCTTTTCTTCAACCATTTCTCTCATAAAGTAATGTTGAACATCAATATGCTTTGTGTTTGACTGATAAGTCGAGTTCTTCGTCAAAAAAAGTGTACTCTGACTATCACAATCTATCCTTACAGCTTGATGTACCAACCGAATACATGTATTCAACTTATGTAGTTGAAAGTGCCACTACAGATTGTCTTTTGCTCGTCCAACGGATTTCTCCTCCAAACAGGTTAAACACATACTCACTTGTAGATCTCCTATGAACAGTTTATCAAGCCCAGTCTACATCCACAAATCCATTTATATCAAAAACTATGTCCAATCCTGGTCTTCCTTGGTAGCACAAGCCATAGCTAGCAGTTCCACGCAAATACTCGAAAACTGTCTTCATCGTTGTCCAATGCTCCTTCCCTAGTTTTGACATATACCTGCTCAAAAATCCCACTGGATGTGTGTTTAAGGGGGGGTGTTAGGCCCCCCCTTGGGGGATACAGGGAAGCTAATGCCCCCTTTTCGGGGGTTCGGGGGCAGCACCCCCGAGAAAAAAAATTCTTCCTCGAAAACATGTCACTGATTTTAGGTGGTTTTTTTGGCACATGGTTTCTTTGCCGATGGTTTTTTATTTCCGGTTAAGGAATTAGGGTTGTTGACTAATCCAGGTCATTGGGTTAGGGTTTTGGATGTTGTTGGATCCTATATGTATATTGTATTGTAAACAATGTATCACTATGAATGATTATAGAATATGTTGGTTTTCCCGGTTTGGGTTTCCAAGGGAAAAATCTTTGTGTAATGTTTGTATTTTCCATTGTATATTTTATGTTCTTTTACTGAATATCTATTTGCAATGGATATTGTACAAGGTTAAAATCTACATTTGGTATCATATCTTTGTTGACTTCAGGGGGATGCTTTTGTGGTTAAGGGTTTGGCTTGGGACTATGATAAGCCTTGTTACAGTGGGAGATCCGCGGTATTGATTTTTCAGGTGAAAAGAAATGACAAGCAATTCAAATATGGAGATCGAGAGGTTTAATGGGAAAAATTTTGAGATGTGGAAGCTCAAGATGGAATATATGTTAGTGGACAGTGATTAGTGGATCACAATAGATCCATGTACTGCACCTACAGGAACTTCAGCAGATGACTGGAAAAAGTTGGATCAGAAGCAAAAGAGCACAATCCGACTGTGTCTCTCTGATTCAGTATTACTGAATGTGTCATAGGAAGCTACAGCCAAGGATTTATGGTAAAATTTGGGGAAGTTGTATCAGTCTAAGTCCCTAGTAAAAAAACTATTCCTGAGAAAGAAGTTGTATAACTTTAGAATGAGAGATGGAGACTCGTTGGCAAAGCATTTGAATGTCTTCAATATTGTGGTAAGTTAGTTAGTATCTATTGAGATTGAAATTTCATATGAAGATAAAAGTATTAGTTTATTGTGTTCTTTACCAGACTCCTTGGATAGTCTGGTTGTGGCCATAGGTAGTAATACAACTTCCTTAAATTTTGATGAAGTGGTCTCATCCTTTTTGTCATAGGAGATGAGATGGAAGAATATGGAAGGATAGAGCACAGACGCATTATTTGCAAGAGGACATTCCCAGGAAAGGAATAGATCTAATTTATCAAGTGGGAGATCTAATTCTAAGGGTATATCTAAATCTCTTGGAAATTTTGTAAGGGTATGTTGGAATGTGGAAAAGAAGGGCACTACAAGAAGCAGTGTAGATCCAAGGCTGAGAAAAAGAAGGGATCTGAAGAATCTCATTCTACATAAGAAAATACCTCCAAGGAAGAAGGAGGGGATGTGTAATTGGCTTCTTCAAGCACACATGCACATCATGAGGCATGGTTGGTTGACTCTGGGGCATCCTTTCATATGACTCCTCACAGGGACTGGTTCTGTGAATATGAAAGGTATGATGGAGGTAATGTTTTCTTAGGTGATGATTTGACAACCATAATCATAGGACAAGGAAAAGTCAAGTTTAGGCTCATAGATGGAAGGATTAGAACACTTCCTCGTGTTCTGCACATCCCAGGTTTGGCTAGAAATTTGATTTCTGTAAGAAAATTGGACAATGCAAGGGTAAAAACAATATTTGAAAAGGAAACCTGCAGGATGGTTCGAGGAGAAATGGTGTTGTTGAAAGGAGTTCGGTTTGGAACTCTGTATAAGTTGGAAGGAAGAACTATTAGTGATGGGTGTAATAGTTCCATTGTTCCTAATATTGGAGTTGAAGAAGAAAGAAATCATACAGTCTCTGGACAAAAGGTTATGTTGTGGCATCAAATACTGGGGCATATCGGAGAGAAGGGTCTTCGACTACTACACGGTAAAGGTATGGTTGAAGGTATGTCTATCTACTCTTTGGATTTTGATTTCTGTGAACATTGTCTATATGGGAAGCAGAATCGGGTAAGATTCCCCTCTGGTGCAAAGAGGGTAGAAGGATTCTTACAACTAGTTCACAGTGATGTTTTTGGACCTGTGTCGGTCCCATCATTGGGAAAATCTGTGTACTATGTCTTATTTATAGATGACTTCTTGATGAATACTTGGATATATTTCCTCAGGAATAAATCTGAAGTCTTTAACAGGTTTAAAGAGTTTAAGGCTCTTGTTGAGAATCAAACAGAGAAAATAATTAAGGTGTTGAGGACATATAATGGCGGAGAGTTCTACGGGAATGAATTTGAAGAATTATGTAAGAATTGTGGTCTCTTTAAACCAAAATCAATTCCCTCAACCTGGGAATAACCCTTTGCTACTAACCGAGCTTTGTATTTCTCCACTTCTCCTTCTGCATTCAACTTATTTTTAAATACCCATTTGTTGGCAACAGGATTTTTTCCAGTTGGAAAATCCATTATATCCCAAGCCTCATTCTTATCCAAAGATGCCATTTCTTCGTTCATGGCCCTTTTCTAGAGTTATGAATCCATTTCCTCCCTGACAGTTCTAGGATCATCATCAGTAATAGACAAAGTAAAATTTGAATGGAAATCATATGGATCATACCTTTCAGTAATAGACAAAGTAATTTTTTAATGGAAATCATATGGAGTATACCTTTCCAGTAGCCTTCTTTCTCGAACCAATCTCCTCAATACTAGAGTATGAGGATCTTATTCTTCTGATTCCTATTCTTATGTAGAGTCTGACTCATCATATTTTAAATCAAACTCTATTTTCTCTAGTTCTTCCTTACTTGGTAGGACTTCCTGTTTAACAACATCCTTCATTTCTCTAAATATCACATCTCGGATATACACTACCTTCTTGGTTTCTGGGTTCCAAATCTTATAAACTTTGAGACCATTTTTGTATCTAATAAAGATACACTTTTTGGCCTTCTTATCTAGCTCTTACATAATTCTTACATAATTAATTCCCACACTTCTTATAGAATTCTTCAAATTCATTCCCACAGAACTCTCCACCGTTATATGTCCTCAGCACCTTAATTATTTTCTTTGTTTGATTCTCAACAAGATCCTTAAACTATTTAAACATGTCAAAGACTATTTCTTCCTGAGAAAATGTATCCAAGTATCCCTCGAGAAGTCATTTATAAATCAGACATAGTACATATATTTTCCCAATGATGGAACCGACACAGGTCCAAACACATCACTATGACCTAGCTATAAAATTCCCTCTTCCCTCATTACACCATAGGGGAATCTTACTTGATTCTTATTCCCATATACACAATGTTCACAGAAATCAAAATCCAGAGAGTAGTTAATCATACCTTCAACCATACATTTATCATGTAGTAGTCGAAGACCCTTCTCTCCGATATGCCCCAGTCTTTGATGCCACAGCATAACCTTTTCTCCAGAGACTATAGGAGTTATTTCTTCTTCAACTCCAATATCGGGAAGAATGGAACTATTACACCCATCACTAATAGTGCTTTCTTGTAGCTTATACAGAGTTCCAAATTGAACTCCCTTAAACAACACCATTTTTCCTCGAATCATCCTCCAGGTTTCCTTTTCAAATATTGTTTTTACCCTTGCATCGTCCATTTTTCTTACAAAAATCAAATTTCTAGACAATCCTGGGATGTGTAGAACACCATATAGTGTTATTATCCTTCCATCTATGAGACTCAACTTGAATTTTTATCAACCTATGATTATGGTCGTCAATTCATCACCTAGGAAAACATTACCTCCATCATAACTTTCATATTCACATAACCACTCCCTGTGGGGAGTCATATGAAAGGAAGCACATGATTCAACCAACCATGCCTCATGGTCTGCATGTGTGCTTGAAGAATCCAAGTACACATCCCCTCCTTCCTTGGATATCTTTTATTATGTAGAATGAGCTTCTTCAAATCCCTTCTTTTTCTCAACTTTAGGTCTATATTGCTTCTTGTAGTGCCCTTCTTATCCACATCTCCAGCATACCTTTACAAAATTTATCGGATATTTAGATCTACCATTAGACTTAGATCTCCCACTTCAGGACTTAGATCTATTTATTTCCTGAGAGCATCCTCTTGAAAATAATGCATATGTGCTTTGTCCTTCCATGTTATTCCATCTCATATCCTCCAACAAAAAGGATGATACCACTTCGTGAAACTTCAAGGGAGTTGTACTACTACCTATGGACACAACCAAACTATCACACAAGTCTGGTAAAGAGAACAGTAAACTAATACACTTATCTTCATCTGAAATTTTAATCTCAATAGATACTAACTGACTTACCACAATATTGAAGGTGTTCAAATCCTCTGCCACCAAGTCTCCATCTCTCATCCTAAGGTTATACAACTTCTTTCTCAGGAATATTTTATTTACTAGGGACTTAGACTGATACAACTTCCTCAACTTATCCCATAAATCATTTGTTGTAGCTTCCTCTCACACATTCAGTAATAGTGAATTTGAGGGACATGGTCGGAATGTGCTCTTCGCCTTCCGATCCAGCTTTTTCCATCCATCTGTTGAAGTTCCTATAGGTGCACTACCTAGATCCATCGCGATACATTGATCTTTTTCCACCAACAGATATTCCATATTGAGCTTCCACAGCTCAAAACTTTTCCCATTAAACTTCTCAATCTCCATTTTCGAAATGCTTGCCATTTCTCTTCATCTGAAGAATCAATACCGCAGATCTCCCATTGTAACAAGGCTTATCACAGTCCTGATCCAAACCCTTGACCACAAATGCATCCCCCTGAAGACAATAATTTCTTTGATACCAAATGTATATTTAACCTTGTACAATTATTTACTACAAATGGATTTTCAGTAAAAGAATAGAAAAGATATAATGGAAAATACACACATTACACAAATATTTTTCCCCTTGAAACCCAAACCAGGAAAACCAACATATTATATGTCCATCCACTACCATACATTGTTACAATAAAATATACATATAAGAGCCAGTGGCATCCAAAACCCTAACCCAATGACCTGGATTAGTCAACAACCCTAATTCCTTAACCAGAAATAGAAAACCATCAGCAAAAAGCCATGTGCCAAAAAAATGCCCAATAATGGACATGAAAATCAAGGCGACATGAAAAATGAGGAAAAAATACAACATGTTTCCCTTGGGTGGGACATGTTGTGGGGGAATGAGAGGCTATGAGGGGTATTTCCACTAGATTTGATGCCATTGGTCTTCTCTTTCTTTTTTTGGTGATGTTAGACATTAGTGGGACTAGTGAGAGTGCCTTTTCCCTGGTGGAGACATATCATTGGCTTGGGGGTGACCTGCTCTTGAGAATTGAAACAACAATGTCTATGGCAGGGAGGAACGTCCAAGGTCTACAGATATTTTATGTTTATTTGAAAGATAAGTACCTTGTGCTTGAATGCTTAATTGTTGAATTAATGTGTTTGACGTCCGATGTGTTTAATAATTCAATTGTATCTTTCATTGTGAAATGATTGACATGTATATTATGCATGTACATGAAGTATGCATGGTTTGTTTTTGTTGGTCTGCATAATTGTAGGTAATGCCTAATAGAGTGTACAGTAATGGTTACATAATAGGATGGGATCGGTTAAGTAAGCTACCAGATCATAATTTGGTGGCATTGTGCCCTAGCTGGGTGGTTGGGAACGTTACTTATAGGTATATGAGAGAAATTTTGTGTGGCGTGCCTCGTCTCGCGGTTGAGAACATTATAGATCATAACAACATTCAGGAGTTTAGGATGTGAGTTGAAGAGGTCAAAAAATAATTACATAAACTTGCAAAAGATATGTATGTGAGAATGCAAAACTTCCATAAGAAAGTTATCCAAATCATGGCTCAACTCAATAAGGCTAAAATAAAATATACAGAATTCGCTACAATCAGATTTTTCCTAAACAAGATGAAGTAGTGGATAACAAAAAAATCCAAACATCCCGCAAGACTTGCCACAAATGACAAATTGGGAAGATGAGATTAATTACACTGCCTTCAATAATTACCAACAAGTCGGGGAGAAGCTCGAGAAGGAGTTAAATAATTTGATTGTTATTTGTGCCAAACTCCACAAAGCGGCTATTATCCTAACCTTCAAAGGTCATCTCCCCTGAATTGAAGAGCTAGGCCAGTCGAAATTAGATGAACTATTTTTGCAAAATTAGAAGAAAACATGAAAGAAAGGAAGGTGAACACCGAGACCCCATCCAAAGTGACAATGGACTTAATGAATGGTCATCTTATAAAACCTTCCAAAGCCCAGAACATGATCCAGGATTGCATGGTCAATATAACTAAGGACATGAATACCCTTTATCAGAACTCAATAGCTCATAAGGTCACCCTAGAGTACTTGCTTTATCGCATAATTATATATATATCAAGATATCAAGAAGACTGGGATTCCTACATAAGAGACAAAGACCAATAAAATTGAATATGATGAAATTTGAATCTGTCTCTTCCCATCATTTATTTTCTCTTTATGTAAACTAATAGAAAACAAAAAGGGGAAGATAAAGAGTCATGTAACTACTTCTTGTGGAATTCAAGAAGTTGCTCGAAGCAATTACTAAGTAGGGTTATAAATACAACAGAGCACCCATTTTGAAGGGGCTCTTCAACTTTGTAATTTTGGAGGAAAATTATTTTTGTTGCAAATAATATTAAGAACCCCTCGGGGCCATTTTGACAAAGAGAATTTCTTTGCTTCTTTGTAGTATTTTTTTGTGAACTTCTTCAAGTAAATTTTGGTTGTTTTGAAGCATTATAAGAGTTTTATTTTCATAACTAGACTTTTCTTTTATGGATGGATAGTTGTTGCAGTTATTGTTGTTCTCTTTTAATGACTTGTTCTGAGATGATGAGTAGAATCGCCTTCATGAATTAATGTTATGGATTTTTTCTTGTCATCCATTCATTTTTTTCTGTGTTAATAGTCTTTGTCTTCCCCTTCAAAAGTTATTTGATGAAAGGATAAATGCAGGGATTGTTGACACTCTTATATATTTATTTGTTAAAATTTGTAATACCCCTAATCTGAACCCCAATTGTAAATGTACATTTAAGCTAGTGAGTTGTTGGCACCAAGTTTTGGTTCAGTTTTGTGCGCACCTACATAGAGCGCAAGGATTTTTTTCCAAAGAAAGAGTGTGCACATTCCATAGTGTTACACATACTTGAGTAAGTGCGTGAGGATTGCGCATCAAGGGAAGGGTGTGCACATTCCATAGTGTTGCACGCACCTGAGTAAGTGCACTAGGATTACCTTAAAGTGTGCATCGGATTGATTTTTATATATGTATGTATGTATATGTATATGTATTTGAGGCCAGAGAGCTTGTGTGGTTATTGGGCTAGTGAGTCGAGATGCAAAAAGGCCAGTGTGCATATCCTTGTAAAATTTAATCACACTCAAATTATTAATAAAATCACATCGCTACGCACGAACCAATCAAACGAAAAGAGACGGAGGGATAAACTCCACCGAAAAGAGAAAATGAGGGCTTAAGTCCAAGGGAATATTTTATTAATATTTCCAAAAAGTATAATTATGGAAATTTATTTATCATAAGTTCCCTAGGGATGGGAACAAGTCACCAAGTGGCTAAAGATAATTCTGAAGGTGAAAAGTGTCCAATTATGTCCATGCAAATATATGGTTGAACCTTAGTGTATTTTGGGGAATTCATTTGTTCATGGGTCGGACCATCTGAACAGGGGAAACATCCATTACCTTACCTACAGAGAAAAGCTTGGAAATGGGTTTCCATCTAGTAACCAGAGTCTTTGTTGTCGAAGAGTGAGGTTGTCATGCCCATGAGCATTCTCTCCAGGTGGGATATTTGTTGTCAAAGAGGCAGGTTCTCAGGCCCATCAACATTCTCTCCAGGTGAGAGATTTTTTGTCGAAGAGGTGGGTTGTCAGTCCCATGAGAATTCTATCCAGGTGAGATATTTATTGTCGAAGAGGTGGGTTTCCAAGCCTGTGAGATTCTATCTAGGTGAGATATTTAGTAGGAATTTTTCCCTAGTGCACTGGGAATTAGTTAAAAGGCTTTGAGACTTCCTATTTGGCCTGTTGTTGAAGCCCTGGAAGGGAAGTGGGGAAACCAAGGGACTGTTGAGAAGAGAAGGGGCACACTTCCTGTGGTGGGATAGGCATGTGGGGAATGAGATATTGTATTCTACTTGCAGTAGTTGGGAACCTTGGACTGAACAGTTTTGTTGATTATATGACCTTATCCTGGCATTAGGAATCCTTTGGCCCTGGTGGAGTTTAATCCCTAGCTAGGGGGTGACCTATTGATTAAATTTTATGAGCAACAAAATCTATGGCTAGGAGGAACGTCTGAGCTTTATGCGCAATTGGTGTCTCTTTATAAAAAGATAAGTGTTATTTATCTGCTTATCTAATTAATTGTGTGCTTATTTACCTATGTATGATAAGGGTTTATTTCATGTATAATGATGCATATAATTAATTGTCGTTATTATGTATGATGTTGTTTGTACATGTAAGCATGATGTTGTTATGCAGTATTTGTTGTCGCACATGCAAAGTATGATAGTTAGTAAGTATTATTGTTAGTTAATTTTGTAATAATGACCATGAGTCCCGATGCAAGGCTATAATTGCCATGCACGCAGGAAACAATTTGTGCATGTAAGAGGCTAGATTTGTTGTGCACGCGGGAAAATAGTTCACACACAAGGAGAACAGAATTGTGTGTGCAACACTAGAATGATTGTGCGTGTAGTTGTATTATGTGTTAATTCCTCTATTATATCTAGTGTCTGAAGAGGAAAATTTGTGTGGCACGGTCAAGCTTGGGATCGTGTGTGTTACCTCACATGTTTCTGCATAGATCATCATTATAGTGTAGAATATGCGCACTTTATTCTTAAAGTGGCATTGCTCAGCAGTAAGTTGGCAATTTTACAAAGTGGTATCAGAGCATTTGGTTAGTGCGAGTAACGGAGAACGTTACATATTGGTATCATAGAATTTTTTTTAGTGTTGGTAATGGGGAACATTACAGATTAGTATCAGAGCTATGGTTTCAACACTGAGACTGCATGGGTCGAGTATCTACTTAAGGTAAAAATTCAGACTGGTAAGTAGCCAAATTTGGAATTAAACCGCGGCCATGGTGTGCATAAAATAATAATGTGCAAATGTGCACACTAAATTTTGACAGTGTGGGGTGCGGCACTAGAAATGCGCAGAAAACAATGGTGCATGGGTGTGTGCACTAAAATTTGGAGCTGCGTTGAGCAAAACTAGTGGTGCATGCGTGTATATGTTAAATATTGACATCATGCATTGGTAAGTGTTGAATACTAGTGTGTGCATGGGCTACTGAAGGAAGAAAGAAAGAGTAACATGGAATTTGGGTGAATTCCAAATGACCATAATTTATTGCCCAAGCCTCAAAATTGTGCAAGGGAGCAGTTGATGGGAAATTTTTGGACAAGAGAAGTCCAATTATTCACCCATAAATTTTGAATTGGGACGTTAAAAATCATCCAAGGAATCAGAAGAAAGTATTCTGACAAAATTGTGCAGAGTTTTCATGAAGTTGTCGGATCAATTCGTCTAAAAAATATTATTGCCTCCGCATTTTGCAGAATTAACAGTGATTAGATCGGGAAAAAATCATCGCAGAGAGTTAAAAGTATAGAAGATGCACAGAGAACTTATAGCCATGATGATGATTTTGGGTGTTTGTATATCGATATGGGTATTGATAGTACAAAATCCAATGATCATAGAGAACGCAAGGAGAAGCGTATAAACTTGGTAAAAACCATAAAGGGACTACAAAAGTATGTCCAAAGCTACAAAGTTGATAATGAGAGGCTTATGAAAGCCAAGGAGCAGCAAGATGACTTCAATATAAAGTTGTTGCAAAGCTTGGACAGAATAGAGAAGAAAATGGATAAGAAGATAGATTCAAGCAAGTCAAGAAGTCGTAGGTCTCATGATGAGAGAAGAAAAAAAAGAAGTGTTGATAGGAATCATCATCACTCACCAAAGCATTCATTTAGGAAAGAGCATAGTAGCTCAAGTCCATCTCATGTCAGAAATCATAAGAGAAGGATTGGGATGGATGAGGTACAAGGAGATATGAATAAGATCAAGCCTCCTACCTTTAATGGTGAGCACAAGAAGGATAAATATGCGGAGACCTAGTTTTTGGGCATGAAGAAGTACTTCCAGCTACATAATTACTTTGTGCAGGAAGAAGGGAGAATTTCATATGTCATATAAAGGGAAAATCATCAATGTGGTGGGATCAGTTCGTGCAAGTGAAACAAATTGATGAGAAGAAGGTTACTTGGAGAGAGTTTAAAAGGTATTTTCAAAACAAATACTTAATCAAGCGATACTATGACAAGAAAATGAAGGAGTTCTTTGAACTCAATCTTGGGAGTATGGCAATAGATGAGTATAAAAGAATATTTTTGGCACAGAGGCAGACCCAGGGTTCAATTCTACAACAGTGCACCAACAAAGCCCTAACTACTGACCCTTTCGGCAACACCTACGAAGCAGATGAAGTCTCACCTGAGGTAGGGGAAGGGGTGGTTGAAAGACTCAGGTGTATGCAACCTTAGCTGGGACATGGATATGTGATTATAATATGCACTTATCACCCTCAATTCCTCAATATACAATCAATAATCACTTCATTGATAAAACAGGGCTTCGCAACATTCACACTAATATAACACATTTAAGCACTTAGCATCAATAGATAGGTCAGATCTATCAGATCAAGCACTTAGCACATTCTTATAGATCGGATCTAACATTTGTATACATCATTAGCAATAAGCATAAGCATATCTATCTAATAGTCTCTAAGAACTTAGCAAAAGAAGATATAAACACATCCAGACAAGCACAAAGAAGGACAAAATAGTGTTTACGTGGTTCACCCCCACCCTGGGGCTACGTCCACTGAATCTTCTTCTTCATTGTCTTCAATAAATCGGTTACAAGCACAAAGCCATCAAAACCCTTACTCCGCCTAGGACAGAATATATGTGCATCTCGCTAGATCCTTCTCCCTTGCATTACAGCACTCAGCCTTCCACAATTTGTTACAAGTACCCGCACTTAGCTCTACAAGTCTCTTACAGTCATGCACAAAGCACTTATAGACTCTACTTGCACTTATCATACATTCACATCACATAGATGCACTACTCAACTACTTCTTACATTGTCTAGCCTTCTATTTATACATACAAAATAGGCCTAAACATGGGTAAACCCATGGGCCGACATCCCAATATCGTTACATAATCCCAAAAACCCAAAAAGGACCCAAAAGTGGGTCGAGATCCCTTGATCTCTGCTTCGTCTTGCGCTCCTCCTTCGACAAGTTGTCAAAGTCCCAAAATAGGTCACTATGACCAAGAATCTCCCAAAACTTGGTCAAGGGCCAACATGCCCCCAACACTCACATGTGACTCATCCTGAGTCACTTTGATCTAACCAGTTCTGCTTCGAAGGCCTCGAGCTTGGCTCGATCTACTTCAACCTGTTGTTGGACGATGACCTCTTTCTCGGTGAAATCCTAGATCACTGTGTCATTCACAGTCCCTTCTAGGCGTTGTTCTGTTGTGATGACAACCTGTTCTAGCTCTACTCCTTGGCTTTCAACCTCTGTGAATAATTGGCACTCCTTATCTTACACTATTTCAAGCCGTTGAGTAACTTCCATCACTCTGATTTGACTCGTAAGGATCTGTTGTTGGACGGTGTGCTCCTCCTGAGACTGCTTCATTCTTTCCACAACCGACAAGACCTCCAGCTTCACCTGTAGTGTGTCTGCATGTTGCTTTGCTTCCTTGAGATGTGACTCTAATGCTTGTAACTCTGGGTTCTCAGTGAGGTTCTCATATGTTTGGTTGTTGCGGTTACTCAGCTACATGCACTCCAAGGAAAGAGATTTTATTCTGGAAACTACATTGTGGGCAGTTTCTTCCCTTTGGTCTCTTACATATTGAGGGGTCTCAGGCACAGTGTGGACCTCCAAGTCTGTTATGCATTGTTGGAACCGTTGGATTACTTCTTCAAGTTGTGCCACATGTTATGGAACTCGCTCTTCAGTCTTTACTTCTACAACTGTCACATAGCGAAGTGCTCTGTGAACCATTTCCTTTACTTTGAGTTGCTTTGCAAGCAACTACTCCTTGCCTTGTTGCAGTTGTGTTTTTTCTTCATCGCACTTCGCCTGCAGAGTAAGATTTTCTCGTTCGGCAATACTACGTTGTTCTACAAGGTCTCCATGTACTTGTGTCAAAGCCTAGGTAGCTTGCATTGTTTCTTCCTGAGCTCGTCGAAGGTGAGCTTTGACTATATCAGCGATGCGGTGGAGTTGAGTTGGCTCATCCCCCAATTTTGATGTTCCTGCTGACAAAGGCATAGTGGAAACTGCACAGCTAGATTGTAGTGCCTGCTGCACTCCTTGGAGCTCGTCCTTAATCCGATGGAACACCTCCTCCTACTTAGCTTCTTGCTTCTTTGATATCTCCATTGAAGCATCATTCATGGCTGCTATGATGAAATCAAAGTCGTCGGAGGTGAGGATGGTCTACATTTTTTTCATGGTTGCTTTCACTTTCTTCTGGGAGGAAGGTTTCGGTAGGGGAACCTTCCTTTTCTTCGAGGGATCCTCCTCATCTCTAGGTGGTGTAACCTTGCCTTTCTTCCATTCAACTTATGTGCCATCTATCCCTCCACCATCTCCTCCTTGCTCCATTGAGATGGAAGCGGTCTTCACAGATAAGCTATCTAAATCATGGACCTCTTTGGTCTTCTTTATATTGCTAGGTCTGGGTGTATCCAACGCAGTTTTTGGACTGCCTAAATCAGATATCTCCATAGGGTCTGTTGGAATGAGGAGGTCTGTTGACCAGTCCTTGGTGATTTCTTCTAATTCCTCCTCTGTCAGCTTGTAGTAAGATTGATTTTGTTTCTTGTGCTCGTTAGCGCGCGTTGTAATATAAATGAAATGGCGGTCCGCACTAAATTTCATCAAAGGCCAAAACCTACGGAGAGTATTTGGTGTGATGTGAGGCTCAAACTAGATAGCTAACTTCAACTGATTGTAATATGTGTGGAATACAGAATTTCATTTCTTGTTCATGTCATTTTAATACCACAGTGTACTGAACTTCGCGGCCAGAGGTTCAAAGGGCTCGATGTCTGGGAAGGTCGCACCTTCCAGCATCTCCCATGCAATGAAAGCAGTTAGGATTAGAATCCAACTGAAGTGGAACTCATATCCTAGATATTGTGCTTCCCTGCAGTCCAGTTCCAACTGGTTCACGAGGTACTTCACCCAATTCATTTGTAGGCCCTCTGTGCACTTCCCTGCGAGGTCGACTACAAAACTAGTCACTTGGATGGGTCGATTCTTGCGGACTAACTTTCCTGCGATCAATTGACGGACTAAGCGCACTACATCGCTCTGGATATAGGAAACCTTGTAGCCTCGCATTCCCTTCTCAACATCGCCATAGGTGTCCTTGATCCATTGTTTTTCCGGGGTAAAAATCATGTGGGTCAGGTCCTTGCATACTCATCCCTATTGTAGTGACCATACTAAATTAAATTATAAATTCAATACAATTTAAACAAATAATTCTTTCTCATACATAAATAATTCATTTTCCATCATATGAGCATATAATATTCGACAGAATTTAAAATTTAACTACAGCATGAAAATAACTTAGCAATTTCATAAATAAATTACCTGCTTCTGATGCTAATTTCCACTGATATGGTTGTCCTTCCCCTGCTACCTTGCCCATCCTGATGCACTGACCCAACTCTTCCCAAATTGACTAACCTTCCAACCAGCTAGGAGCAGCCTGTCCGGCTCCCCAGCTCCAGGAAACCGAAAGGAATCCTGGCCCCCGTGCCCAAAACCCCCAGCAACCCAGTGCCCCCTGCTTTTGATTCACCAAAAACCACCAAAATCAAACTCCTCCCACTAGAAAAATATCCCACAACCCAAAAATCACAGACCAATGTATGCCCCAGAATTATCCCCCCAAAATAATGATCCTCCCCCGTAAGACTCCTCCCCACCATATCCCCCTTCACCGACTCTCCTCCCCCCTCATTAATTTTCTTATCTCCCCCTTTATTATCTTATCCCCTTCATTAATATCTTATCCCTATATTTAATATCTTATCCCTATATTTAATGTCTTATCCTCTTATTTAATGTTTCTGCCCCCCCCCC
>ML778072.1:385841-398252 GCA_009831015.1 Picea engelmannii | reverse complement strand
AAACCAATATAATTTCACATACAAATATTCGTACCATAATGTTTCTCAGCTAGTGGTCATGATATCCACTTTCATCATCATTACGTTGGCTATTTCATAGCCCATAACCTGCAGATTAGTCTGTAACACAAACTCATACATTTATATGCATTATCATCATGTAATTGCATGCAATCATCATTTCAATTCGGTATTCGTGTACCAACAACTTGACATCAAGTTTTCAAGTTAGAAATAGATCTCATAATATCCCATAATTCAATTTTGACGCCCATTCATAAAATTATCATTTACCAAATAGATTGCATCATATCCAACATCATCAATAACATTTAAACATTCATAAAATTTACATTCTCACAATATGTCACATCATATACATCATCATCAATAAAATTTAAACATTCGTAAAATTTACATTCACAGTGTAGATCGCATTATATTCATCATCATCAATAACATTTAAACATTTATAAAATTTGCATTCACATAGTAGATCGCATTATATTCATCATCATCAATAACATTTAAACATTCATAACGGTTCATATGTCTTAAAAGTTTAAGTGTATCATTTAATAGTTTCATTGTGAAGAGAAAATAATATAAGTAGGCCTTAGGTAAATCCTGGTTGTCTAAGTCAAAAGGTGGTGTTACATACACCCCACCTTCGAGAAATATATTCTCAAGGTGGTCAAAAAAGTGAGGGATAGTTTCGTCGTAATGTCTCGGCATCTTCCCTAGTAGCAGATCCTGGACTATACTTGTCCCATTGGACCTTAACCTGGTCTACCAGACGGTTCCTGAGTTGTCGGACTCTACGGTCCAATATGCATAACGGTTCTACCGTGAGGGTTCCCACATCCAATACCTGCAGTTCCTTCCAATTTAGTTTATGTGATTCATCAGCGACATAATGACGTAAAACAGATACATGAAATACATTATGAGTTTTATGCACATGGGGTGGCAGTACGAGACGATAGGCAACGGGTCCAATTTTCTCTTGGATTCTGAACAGTCCTATAAATCGAGGTGACAACTTTGTCCCCTTCCCGAACCGTATGGTACTCTTATTAGGCCTGATATGAATGAAAACATGGTCTCCCACTTCATAACTTCGGTCAGTCCTGTGTGCATCCGCATAAATTTTCTGCCTATCTTGTGCTTCCTTTAGTCTTTGCCTAATCTGAATGACCTGTTCCTCCATCTCTTGAATCAATTCTGGCCCAACTATTACTCGGTCTTATAGTCTATCCCAACTCAATGGCGTTCTGCATGGCCTTCTATACAGAGCTTCGTAGGGTGGCATTCCGATGGAGCTATGAAATTTTGTATTGTAGGTAAACTCTACCAAAGGTAGGTACTTCTCCCACTGGGTTTGATTATCTATGACATACATCCTAAACATGTCTTCCATGATTTAATTTACTCTCTCAATTTGCCCATCTGTTTCAGGGTGATAAGTTGTGCTTAAGTTCAACTGAGTCCCCAACGTTGACTGCAAACTTTTCCAAAACCTATAAGTGAATCTGGAGTCCCTATCTAAAATGATCTTCTTAGGTATCTCGTGCAAACGGATAACCTCACTTACAAACACGCGTGCCACATTAGTGACATCGTAAGTGTCTCTAACTGGAATAAAATGAGCACTCTTGGTTAACTTATCCACTATCACAAGAATGGCATTATGTCTATGAGATGTGAGCGGCAACCCCACAACAAAATCCATAGAAATGACTTCCCACTTGGACATAGGAACATCATGTGATTGCAGGAGGCATGTTGGGTGATGGTGATCAGCTTTCACTTGTTGACACTCTAGTCATTTGGCGACGAAATGGACTGTATCGTGCTTCATGCCTACCCAGAAGAAGAGCTTCCTCATGTCTGCGTACATCTTCTTCACACCTGGATGCGCACAATAAAGTGCTCTATGGGCTTCCTTCAGTATGATGCTTCGAATATCCCCATATTCAGGGATGTACATCCTTCCTCGATATCTCAATAGTCCATCTGCTTCCAAACTATATCCTTCATACTTTGGATCTAACTGCCTCCCGCTCTGGAGGTTTGAAGTAACCTCTAAATACCAACTATCTCCTTGGAGTTGCGTCAACACATGTTCCCTCAGATTGAGTTTTAAGGGATTCAAGGAGAAGATACGTGGTCTCCTACTCAAGGCATCTGCGACCACATTTTCTTTTCCCTTGATGTATGAAATACCAAAATCGTACTCACTCATAAACTCACTCCATCTCCTTTGCCTGGCATTCAGATCCCTTCCAGTGAAGAGATGTTTTAAACTTTGATGGTCCGTTTTGAGCTCAAAGCTTCGCCCTACAAGATAGTGCCTCCAAAGTTTCAGAGCTAGCATTACAGCTGCCAACTCTAAATCATGAGTCGAAAATAGCTCTTTGTGTTTCTCCAACTTTCTTGATGCATAAGCTATCACTCCTCCATCCTGCATTAGCATGGCCCCCAACCTTTGTTTCGAGGCATCCATGTAGACGGTGAAGTCATTTTCCATATCTGGCACTCGTAGAATTGGCGCACTAGTTAGTAACCTCTTAATCTCAATGAATGCACTATCACATTCTTTTGTCCATTCATACCTGGCCCCCTTGCATTTCAAAGTGGTGATGGGTTTCGCTATTTTTGAGAATCCTTCCACAAATCTCCGATAATAACCTGCTAACCCCATGAAGCTTCTCACCTCATGGGAATTCTTCGGTACTTGCCACTCCATAATGGCCTTTACCTTTTCTGGGTCCACAGAGATTCCTTCGCCGGAAATGATATGACCTAAATAGTGGATCTCTTTCTGAAAGAAGGAACACTTCGACAAATTCCCATACAATTTGTTCTCTCTAAGGTAGGAAAACACCACTCGCAAGTGTTCCTCATGTTCTCTTTCGTTCTTGGAATAGATGAGGATGTCATCTAGAAAGACTTGTACAAAATGGTCTAAGTACTTCCGTAATATGTCGTTCATGAGGCTCATGAATATTGTTGGCGCATTGGTCAATCCAAAAGGTACTACGACAAACTCGTAATGTCCAAACCGAGTTCGAAAGGCATTTTTTGGGATATCACCTTCCTTAATCCTTAACTGATGATACCCAGATCGCAAATCGATCTTTGAGAATACCGCCACTCCTTTCATATGATCGAAGAGGTCATCTATTCGCAGCATTGGGTACCTATTTTTCACTGTAGCACAGTTCAATTCCCTGTAGTCTATACACAGTCGTAAGGATCCCTCCTTCTTCTTTACAAAAATTATTGGTGCACCCCAAGGTGAAACACTGGGCCTTATTAGCCCTAAGTCCAGTAACTCTTTCAACTGCATTTTCAATTCACAAAGTTTTGGCACTGTCATTCGATACGGAGTCTTGGAGATTGGTTCTGCACCAGGTTTTATCTCAATAGTAAAATCAAGCTCCCTCTTAGGAGGTAACCCTGGTAACTCATTCAGAAAAACATCCTTAAATTCTGACAATACTAGGTACTGATCCAATGAGGTCCCCTTCCTTTCATTCACTACTTCCACTACATATAGTTGACACCCTTGCCTCAAGCATCACTTAACTTTCATAGTTGAGATAAAGCGTAATGACACCTTTCTTCGTACACCCTGGATCTCTACTGGTCTTCCCTCATCATCGACACAAAGCACCCTCTTTGCGAAACAATCTACCAAAGCTCGGTGAGCTGCTAACCAATCCAGTCCAATGATTAGGTCATACGCCCCGAGAGTAGTGACGTATACCTTAAACCTGGTAGTACACACTCCCAGGTCTACTATACAATTATCAACACTAGGTCCTACCACTTGTTTTTCCCCCAAAGCCATCTTGACTTGTTTAAATTCATCGTGCTCGTAGGCTGCGAACCCACTCCTTTCTAATGCAGATGGTGAAATGAAACTATCTGTCGCACCAAAATCAAATAAAATATTAACATTGATATGATTTAGCGTACCTAATGACTCCACCGTTGTGGATTGATGTTTGGCCTATAGATTATTAACCACTGCGTAAATATGGTGGCTGCTACTTGCTCTTCCCATCGGGGCCTTCCCTTATCTATGCGCGAATCTTGATTGTAACACTGGGCAGTCACGCTAGTAATGGGGTCCTCCACATCCCCAATAGGTAACACGGGTTTGAACCTGTGCACTGTTATGTGACTGTCTCTGAAATGAGTTCCCTCCCCTGGAACCCTTTCCCCTACTAGTTGTTCCCTGAGATGGCCATGGACCTATCTGCATCGTTGGTGATGAATGAGATGTTGCACTCACTGCCATTGAAATCCCTGCGGTTACTGTCCTTGGTGCGACTTTGTTACCATATGGAGGTGGCCTTGAGCCCCCTCCCTTGGGAAATTTCCTAGGGATCTTCCCAACGAATCCAGGATGATGCAGAAAGGTCGACCTCATACCTCCATTCAATTTCATGTGTTCCTCCACGTAACACGCATTTTCCACTGTTTTTGCTACTGAAGACGGTTTCCACATCCGCACCATAGCTCTTATCTTAGGGTTCAATCCATAGACGAAGCGTTCTACCTGTCGTTGGTCATTATCCATATACAAAACATATTTGACTAATTCCATAAATATGATCTCATATTCTTCTACAGTTTTGTTTCCTTGTACTAAGGCATGAAACACCCCTACCTGTTGTTCCTCATAATAAGCTAGCAGATATTTCCTTCGGAACCTCTCCTCGAAAAGTTCCCAAGATACTGTGTCTGGGGTAAGATGCGGTTGTCTTTCCAGGTTGCCCCACTAGTTCAAGGCATTGTCTCTTAACTGAAAAAATTGGTATCTTCACCTTTGAGTTGGACGCATAGTCCCTTAAGGCAAATCACCTTGTCATGCCTTCCAATCATGCTTCCGCGCGTTCACTGGCGTGGCCCCCGGCAAACTCCAGAAGTTTGATCTTCTGTAATTCTCGAGTGATGTCTTCGAGTGGAGGTCCTCCCCCTGAATCCCTTGATTCTTCTGGATTACCCGTTCCAGATGGTGGGGGTTCCACTTCGGTCCCTGCTGGTTGTCGCCCCTTTAAAGTCTCATTTATGGCCTCCAACGAGCGTAGTATGAGAGCTAATTTGGGCGATCGTAGCGGCGGCGCTGGTGGTATTGGCAGTTCCTGCAATGATGCTCCCCTGCCTCGATTCCCTTGAGTCCTAACCATCATGTATGATTAATCCTGCATCAACCAAAGTTGTCAAGGTGAGTTCAAGGACGTTTCAAATTGGTGCTACTCAACTAGAAACAGGGTTAGGCATAAGTTTTTCTTTACTTGTCTGTAAACAGACGTTACTCTCTATAGGGGATTGGCTGGGTTAGGATTAATCATCTAAGCTTGATTTCTTCGCCTAAGAAAACTATTGAATCCCTTTCCCGGTAGCTACGCTAGCTTTGCGCCATACTCGCCAATCTTTCTAGCTTACTTTCCTAGTGTGTATGTCGCCTCTTTCCGCTTGTCCTGGCCTAAGTCCTTTAAACTTTTCATTTACAACTAAATATCCTTCGATGCTTGACTCGTGGGCTTTCCTTGGCGCATTGTACATATGCATTGAATTATGTGTCCTGGTGGCTGCAGGTGCGAGTCTTTAAGGATTGTAGAGTGGCTTTCGGCATTGGAACTTAGCGCTTGTGCGTTGTGGTTATGTATTGTTTCCTGACTTGTGGTCATATGATGCAATGAGCCTGAGGTGATGCATTGAAGCTTAGTGTTTGACTTGGACTGGTGGAATGGAATGGAGGGACTTGGCGCTTGGCTTGATGAGTTGTGTGTACGGTCTCGTGAGCTTGGCGCTTGGATAATCGGAGATTATTCTTCAGGATAGTACTTTGTCACTATTGATAATTAAACTATTTATACGTGAATTTATTTGTAAAAGTGATGTGTGGCACGTTGGTGTTTGGTCATTTCTTAAGGCTTGGGCTTGGTGGGTGGTCGTGGGTTCAAAACCCATAGACTTCAAAATATTTCATAATTTTTTTTTATAACTTAATTTATTAATATTTTTTTTTATTAATCATTATAAAGAAAATAATAAATAAATAAATTTAAACGAATAATTTAAAAACAATAATAAAAAAAAAAAAATTATAAACATATATAAATTTAAACATATATAAACTTGAACAATTAATTTAAAAACAATAAAAAAAAATTTGAAATAACAAAGGGCGAGCACGCATGAAGCCCACGTGTCGCCCTCATTTCCTCCAGCTCTTTATACCTAACCCTAAACTATTCCTTAACCCTAGTTCCTCTTTTCCTCATTATTTCTTCTTGTGAGGTTTTTGGTTACGTGGTCGTCCGCCATGGCCTTCTCTCATGGCTTCTCCTCCTCGTTTGGCAGGTGTTTGGTTTCTGTAGTTGGTCGCTGGCTTGTATTGTTGCTTGGTGAATGATTTGTGCGCTGGTGTTCGGCGCTTGTTCTTGGGTTTTTTTTTTTTTTTTGTTTAATGCAAGATAAAACACCTCTTGCAGGCTCCTCTCTTTGTAATTCACATAAATGTATGTAGACCATTCGGCCCATTCGCATTCGTAAATCCCATTACCCTATTCTGGTTGACGGAAGGAGCAAGCTATGGGATTGATTACTGGTTGCCGGAAGCTTAGGGGTCTCAATTTCACTACCTATGAATAAAATCTATGGTTGGAGTTTCCTATGCTTTCGACTTACCTACAACTGTTTGTAGATCTATTTCCCAATCGGTTTGGTACGATTGTATCGGCCATTTTTCCATTGAAATGCAGAAGCGAGAGGTAAGTAATATATTCAAGGAGCTTTTAGAATGGCAATATTTTCAAAACCTGACCTGTGCTTGATCTCGTCTTGGGTGCTTTGTCCGGTGGCTTGTGTGTTGATGTTGTTTGATCTGGTGTGTAGGCACTTGGGTGCTAGTCCATGAATTGCATGTGTAATGTGTTGACTCTTGGGTTTTGTATTGATTATTTTTTTTTATTTTTCACTGACCTGTGTTGTATTTTGGTTGCAGGTCACATGGAGTTGTTTGTTGGTGTGTTGGACGGATTTGACTGTTGTGTACTCCCTTTTGGGCCCCCCCCTTTTGAGCTTCTCGTACATGTGACTTGGCCTGATGCTTCACGCTTGTGCGCTCGGTCTCTGCTAACTTGTGTTCTGTTACATGTGCTTTTCCTGGTACATGTTCTCGTGGATGCATAGTTCAACGCCCCTTTGTGGGCTTTCCTCCTCGTGACTTCTGTTGAGTGTGGGGCATTGGAGATCTTCAGCAAATGGTTGGAGACATAAAGGTTATTTGTGGGTCTCTTGTGCTTGAAAATCTCAGACACCTTGCATGACACGAACCTGGAGTCGGAATCCTGAGGAAAGTTGGTCTAAACAGGCTTGATGTAAAGAACATTTGAAGGTGCGTCACTGGTGATGGAAGGGCAGACGATTGAGGTGGCCAATCCAGCGGAAACGAGGGTCTTTCTGACGCATGTGTACGATGGATGCGATATATCTACCTCAAAACCTGCAGGAATGTAACGGGAACACCTTTGTTTCGAGTGATCCTCTGACGAGGAGAACGACGGACGTTTTTGAAGTGAGAAGCATGGACGGGGATTAAGCTACCGACGTACAAGTGTTGGGAGGGCCATTTTTTGTATTAGTTGATTTTGAAGCCCGGGGTTTAAGTAGGGAGGGAAGAAATGAGTCCTTAAACCCTTCAAACCAGAACGGTGAACGTGATTTTGTTAGAATGACTCAATTTAATTTTTTTTCAGGCTAGTATTCAGTTGAACGATGGGAATAAAAGGGACTATATATTTGGCAAGATATATAATTATATTGTTGATTTTTTTTTGTTTTGATTTTTGGGTGCCACTTAAATAGAGTGTGAATGTGGCTGCATAATGCAGTGACTTGTTTTCCTTAAGTGTCAAAAGCATACGCTCACAAGAGAAAATGTACACGAAAGAAAATTTATGTTATTAGTTGATTTTTTTTTTTTTTATATATATAGCAAGGGTAGGTCTTCAAGATTCACAATATGAAAAATAATATGGATGGCACATGAAAAGTAAGAGGTGAGTTTTTTTCTCATCTATTGTTTTCCGCATCTATGGGAATTAATGATGGGGAGGAAGCATTTTCGATAGACTTAATTTTCATTTTCATGCTCTTTTCGACTTATCTTCTTTAGAGGTGTTGCTTTTAAGGCTAAACTTAGCCTTTGCTTATCTACTAGATTAGCTAATATAAGTAGTTAAGGCCCTTTTATGGAGGCTGATTTTGGCATGCTTGTGTAAGTCATAAACAGTAAGTTCAGTGCTAGGTTTAGTGAGGGTCATCTTTATCTAGTTCGGCACCCTTTTAGTGCTTTTATGAGATCTTTTATGCCAGACTTAGCTTATTTTTCTAGAATTAGCAGGTGTCCATCTTAATGTTACTTCCTTCTACAAGTGAGGCTTCTTCTATATAGGTGAGGCTTTGTTACATGTTCTAAGGTTTTCTAGTTTATTTCTGGGACAATTATGAGTAGGCCCTTAAGGCTCCAGTGCTTCAAATGAATCTCTGATACCATGTGTAGTGACCATACTAAATTAAATTATAAATTTAATACAATTTAAACATATAATTATTTCTCATACATAAATAATTCATTCGCCATCATATGAGCATATAATATTCAACAGAATTTAAAATTTAACTACAGCATGAAAATAACTTAGCAATTTCATAAATAAATTACTTGTTTCTAATGCTAATTTTCGTTGATATGGTTGTCCTTCCCCTGCTGCCTTGCCTAGCCTGATGCACTGACCCAAATCTACCCAAACCAACTAACCTCCCAGCCAGCTAGGAGCATCCTGTCCGGCTCCCCAGCTCCAGGAAATCGAAAGGAATCCTAGACCCCGTGCCCAAAACCCCCAGCAACCCAGTGCCCCCTGTTTCTGATTCACCAAAAACCACCAAAATCAAACTCCTCCCACTAGAAAAATATCCCACAGCCCAAAAATCATAGACCAATGTATGCCCCAGAATTATCCCCCCAAAATAATGATCCTCCCCCATAAGACTCCTCCCCGTCATATCCCCCTTCACTGACTCTCCTCCCCCCCTCATTAATTTTCTTATCTCCCCCTTTATTATCTTATCCCCTTCATTAATATCTTATCCCTATATTTAATGTCTTATCCCCTTATTTAATGTTTCTCCCCCCCCCCGTATACGTAAGTCTTTAATAAATTAAATTATTAACCCCTTTAATTATTTACTCAAATAATTAATGAGTCAATTAATAATTAATTAATCATTGATAGATATGAACAAGTAATTAATAATAATTAATTAGTTAATATTATTAAGAAATAATTATTGTTTAACTAACATATTAGGATAGTCAGATTATCAAATTAATTATAATTAATAATCCCTATACATCTATTTAAGCAGGGTCGTTTCACCTGTGATTTGATTGATCAATTTCGGATCCACTGTGATACGGTGGTTTAACCACAAGTATCTACCATGGTAACAGGACAGTAGTAACTTGACGCATGCATTCACTTCTTGATGTCTTCCAAAGTGAGGAATCTTCATGACATTGAGCAGCGTGGACTGCGCGAGGTTATGGGTCCACGACTGAGGAATTATCTTTGAATTCTTTCCTTTTGTCCTGGTCAGGTACTTATGTGGGGTGAGCATGTTGTAGACCTACCTGCCGCCAAGGTTGAAGTCGCTAAACTTCAGCGCTGCAATCTTTTCTTGATCTGCGTGAACTACGCGTATCCCCTTTGGGAGGTACATAGTGACCAATTCATACTCAAAGTCTCTAGGCACACTATCTTGATTTATTGCGTCGCTCATAGGTGGTAGATAGGCGAGTAAAATGCTTGCAATCAACTTAACATTCACGAGATCGTCTCTGTGCTTGGTTCACTTCTCATATGCGGGTCGTGATGGTTCGGCTCGAGCAGTGAATGGAGAGGTCGGTAGTCCTCTTGTTGATGATGCTTGTAGACCAGAAGACAATCCTCTCTCTGACATGACTCTTTCAGTCATAAAGTCGATGAGTACTTATGTTACTGATTCTTCAACTGTGGTGATATCGTCGGACATACGTGCTCGGGATTAATAATATCGAGTTCACAATTAACTCAGATACTGCACTAGAATAAACAACAAGAGGGAAATGATCACTGTATACAATTCACTTTGTCTACGGGCTCAAATTCTCAGTTAGCAAAAGAGTTCTTCGTGCATGGGACGATGGGATAAATAGGCAACTCGGTGACGGTTTGCTTGTAATGGGTATGAAGCCTCATTAACTTTTGTTTTGTTCGTTATGGCATGGTCCAATGGTCTAGTGTCGAGCTATAAATTCTTTCTGACCCGTTCGGATTGGCATTCGAATGGATATATTGGTCCCAATGGCCATATTGTCTCGCCATGGCAAAGTGTCATGTGTCGTTGTTCTGATATCCCGGCGAAGCTTCCATTCTGCAAACTTTTTGTCTGCGAAGTTCCCGTTGGAACCTTCTGTAACTTTTCAAACTTAGCTCTCTTCTTACTTAGCTTTATATCCTTCCTCCCAATGAGCTTCATCTCGGTAGTCCTTTTTCCATTCTGATTCTTATCATCTTTGGACATGATGTTACACATTATTTCCGTCATCCCTATGACCGTTAATGATGTAAACCTATATGTTGCCTTCAGAGGGATCAGTGGCCTGAGTTCCTAAAGAGATAAGGGAGAAGAACTTCTCCTGAGAAAAGAATTTGCTTTTTCCTATGTAAAAACCTTATAAAAACGGAAGTTCACAGGTTGTTATATAGGCATCCCTTAGTCAGTCTCGAATCACTTGTTACTCTGATCTACATCAAATCTTGTTACTTGTTTCGTGTCATTGATGTGGGATACATTAAGGCCCTCCTGTGACGAGTCTTTTCCTATCGACTTCAACTCATTATCCAGGAATCGAACTTAGAAACTAATTGGTACCTTGGAACTTGCATGCCTCAATGGAAGGTTTCCTCGCTTTCGACAGTGGGTTTTCAATATTGCCCCCTGATCGGGAGATTCCACCGAGTGTTCGACTTCAGCTCATTTATTCATATTCGTTGGATTGTACTAGAGTACCTTGGGAGTCAATGACATTAATGGTGATTTCCCTCGCACTTGTTAACGGTATACACTAATGACCGGTAATCAAGTGGTTTCTACCATGTTTAACTTCAACACATGTATTCACATGGTTAGATTCGTACTATAGAGTGGTGGAGATGAAGACCCTGGATATTTTATGACAGATCCAGGTTGCGTTGGAGTATTTTCAGTGTATTGTTGCATAGATCCACATTGTATGTCTGGTGGCTATGTTCAAATTTGAGTCTTTAACACATAGATCCACAGTGTATTTTCGGTGGCTATGTTCAGATTTGAGTCATATCGGCATGGATCCACAGTGTATGTTTTGTGGCCATGACCTGTCTTACTTGACATGGATCTTCGCATGTCGGCATTTATTATTTGAGTCATTTGTATTCTGAGTATGGGAATGCCTACCTCAGTGATGATATATTATTGTACTGTATTTCCTTGTTTGTTGGCAGGTTTCCGACCGACTGTTCCTTGTTCCCTACACACACTCGACAAAGTATTTCAGCTATCACTCTGTTCTAACTTCATACTTTGGGGGGATCTTTGTTACACATTATTTTCGTCATCCCTATGATTGTTAATGATGTAAACCTATATGTTTCCTTCAGAGGGGTCAGTGGCCTGAGTTCCTAAAGAGAGAAGGGAGAAGAACTTCTCCTGAGAAAAGAAGTTGTTTTTTCCTATGTAAAAATTATAAAAAGGGAAGTTCGCAGGTTGCTATATAGGCAGGGTGTGAGAATCACCCATTCTCGCAGGTTGCACTATAGCCAGGGTGCAAGGTGTTCACAGGTTTCTCTATAGCTAGGGTGCGAGAATTCCAGCACGTGGGAAAAATGAGCGTTTTCTCGAATCTTCTAGAAGGAGAAGCTTCTATGGTGAGGTGGCATCCGAATGGTTTGGATCTTACTCACTTTAATGATTTAGTGGGATCATCCTAACCTCCTCACCTTATCCTCTTCAACTTATAAAAGGAGAGGAATTCTCATGGAGAAAGTTAGCTTTTGTTAGCTTGAGTTAACTTTGTTGGTTCTTGAGCTTGTTAGCTTTGGCTTGGTTGGAGTGACTTTGAGATTTGCTTTGTCAAGATAGATTGTGAGTAGCTATCAGATCTATGGTCTCAGAATCCTTGGAGCAAGAAGTGTGTGGGGAATGAAGGACAGTTGGAAGGGACCTTACGACATCAAGTCCATGGTTGTAATATCTCTTTCACATTTAATATGATACAGTAATATGATTCTTTCCTATAAAGCTTGT
>ML778072.1:284463-385791 GCA_009831015.1 Picea engelmannii | reverse complement strand
GTAAATTCAATATTTAAAAATTAAGGAAAGTGTCCTATTCTGTCATGTTTTGTTCTAGATCCAGGTGGATCTAGGGAAATCGGTTTGTGTCCGCACTTACGGATTAATCCTATAACACATGGTCACTGTGAATTGTTGATATTCTCTTCTAGGACTTAGGGGTAACACCTATTCTTTATCCGAGATAGGTACTTCAGTCTCATGTGAGTCTTCTAATGTTCTTGCAGCTTCAACATTTGGGTCTCTAGTGTTAAGTAGCTTCGACCTATTCTCATGTTCTTCAATCAAGTATGTGATCTTTCTATTCATGAAATTTTTTAACTATTGTCTCGTATGCTCCAAAACTTCTTCTTCTTCTTTTCGTCTGGCTTGATCTCTTTCAATCCAAGGTTTCCCTAGTAACATGGTAAATGGGGCGTTGTCCTCAATAAATCGAATAATCTCAAAATCTTCTTCTGTCGAAGTTCCATTGGAATTCATAGATATCTGAGTGAGATTTCCACATAGGTTTACCAGTTTTCCTCTGAATAACCATATTCCTCCTAATGAAGGAATCATAGCAAGACTTCCTATAGCTTCCCAAGTTATCTCTGTCATGATATTCACTTGTGTTTCCTCATCTAGAACAAAGTCAATGTCGAAGTCTCCTATTCTTGCTTCGATGCATTCTTTTTCTTTAAAGATATGTGATAATCTAAAATGTCGGTGGTCATTCAAGGTTTCTTTCATCTGTAGAAATACCTTCTCTTATTCTTTCTAGGGTTCTATTATAGCCTTAGTTTCTAGATCTACCTTAGGGTTTTCTTGTCCTATGTTCATACTTTCAAGCTTAGCAATCATTCTAGGGAAATCCAACACTTCATGGTTCATAGCTTTGCAACAAATACAACCATGTCTTCTCCCAGGGCATGCCTTAGCAAGGTGCCCCAGTTTTCTACAGCTGTAACAGAGGGTTAATCCTCTCTTTCTTTTAAACGACCCCTAGCTTCTCTTGTACTGCGCGCTAGGATCATAGGAGCTACCCTGCAATAAATTCTTTCTCGGATCCGGCATCCACTCGTTAGTTCAAACATTCTTTATATGCATAAGTATAACATATCTCTCACTATTCTTATCAGATCTACTCATATCAAATCTTCTTTCATCTATCAATACCCTAGTTTTCAAACTAGCACAGACTCTATTAAACATAACTAGATCCACATATCTAGAAATAAAAATTTCCACTTATGTTACTACTACAGAGCACGGAGCTTTCAGATCTAGAATTTTTCTACTATTCTTACCTCCATCAGAGCACAGATCTTATAGATCTTACCTCTTTTTAATTAAGAATTCCCACTTTTACCTTTCTTAGAGCACAAAGCTTTTAGATCTTTCTTATTTTCTTCATATCTGACCTCTTTTCTTCAGATCGGGATTCTTTCTTTTAGCACAGAGCTTTATAAGTCAAATAGAATATTGCACACTAGGGCACGGATCTATGCATAGAGCTTTCACAATTTTAGGATGAATCTTTTCACAAAGATTCTTCTTTCTTAGTTCCCAGCAATCACAATTTCATATCCCGGCAACATAACCATTTGTTGGCATAGGGGTAGACCCAGGGTTCAACGCTACAATAGCGCACCAACAAAGCCCTAACTACCATCCCTTTTAGAAACACCTGCGAAGCAGATGAATTCTCACCCGAGGTAGGGGCAGGGGTGGTTGTAAGACTCAGGTGTCTACAACCTTAGCTGGGACACAGATTTATGATTATAATACTTAATAAATCACTTAGCACCGTCAATTCCTCAATATACAATCAATAATCACTTCGTTAATAAAACAGGGCTTCGCAGCATTCACACTAATATAATGCATTTAAGCACTTAGCATCAATAGATAGGTCAGATCTAGCAGATCAAGCACTCAGCACATTCCTATAGATCAGATCTAACATTCTTATACATCATTATCACTAAGCATAATTGTATCTATCTAATCATCTCTAAGAACTTAGCAAAAGAAGATATAAACACATCCAGACAAGCACAAAGCAAGACAACACAATATTTACGTGGTTCACCCCCACCCTAGGGCTACATCCACCAACTCTTCTTCTTTATTGTCTTCATTCAATCGGTTACAAGCAAAAATCCATCAAAACCCTTACTCCACACAGGACAGAAGCTCTGCACAACTCCCTAGATCCTTCTTCCTTGCGTTACAACACTCATCCTTCCACAATCTATTACAAGTACCTGCACTTAGCTCTGCAAGTCTCTTACAGTCATGCACAAAGCACTTATAAACTCTAATTTCACTTAGCATACATTCACATCACATAGATGCACTCCTACACTCTTCTTACATTTCCTAGCCTTCTATTTATACATACAAAATATGCCTAAACATGGGTAAACCCATGGGTCGACATCCCAATCCCGTTACATAATCCCAAAAACCCAAAAAGGACCCAAAAGTGGGTCGAGATCCCTTGATCTCAACTTCATATTGCGCTCCTCCCTTGACAGGCTGCCGAAGTCACAAAATAGGTCACTATGACCAAGAATCTCCCAAAACTTGGTCAAGGGCCAACAAATATTCTTAGAGTTGTTGAAATATGTTTCATTCATAAAAGATGAGCAAGTTAAAATTCATAGGTACCTAAGTGGGCTACCATCATTTATTAATGACAAGATACAATATGATGACCCCAAGACTTTGAAGGAAACCATAAGGTGAGATAAATATCTCTATGATTAGAAAAGGGGAAGACCGAATTTCCAAAAGGCTTGGGAAGATAAGAAGAAAGGAAAGATGGAATATAGGAAGAAGGAGACTAAGCCACCATTTTTCATAAATACTTCTCAAGGATAGCCAACTCACAAAGAGCCTAGAATGACATAGGAAATGGGGAAAATACCAAGGCAACCACCTATTCAATGTTGGGGTTGTGAGGGAAACCACATGTACATATATTTCCCTCACAAAGGTGGAAAAGTGAGGATTGTTCACAATGTACAGCAAGTTACGATAGTTGAAGAAATGGACAGAAATGTACCAAGGATCTATGCAGCCCTGGATAACAAGCAAGTAGAGTTTCAGTCACATATGATTGAAGTGGAAGGTAAGATTAATAACCAACCCATTGTTATTTTGATTGATTCAGGAGCTAGTCATAGTTATCTAGATCCTAATATGGTGGAAAGATTCCAGTTTCCAAGAAGCAAGCTTGGAAAACCTTGGTTGGTGCATTTAGCTACAGGAGAAAAAAGGAAAATTAATGATATGGTTAAGGCATGTCCAATGGATATGAATGGGCTAAGTGAAAAATCTTATTTGAATATCATACCTTTGGTCTCCTATGATTGCCTCGTTGTTATGGATTGGTTGGAGAAGCATCATGTCGTTCTAGTCTATTACAATAAGGCATTTACTTGCTTGGATGAGGAAAGAAACTTAAGAATAGTTCAAGTCATTCCAAGAGTTGTAACTATCAAATAAGTTTCATCCTTGCAATTGAATAAAAACTACAGGAAAGGATTTTAGGTATTTACAACGCACATGGAAGAGGCGCCTAAGGATAATCAAGTGCCAAATGTTGAAGATTGTGCACTACTAAAAGAATTTGCAGACATCTTTAAAGAAATATCGGGGATGCCACCGAAAAGAGATATTGATTTCTTAATAAATTTGATGGCTGGAGCAACCCCCGTATCCAAGACTTCTTATAGGATTAGTACACCAGATCTAAAGGAATTGCATATGAAACTTGAATAAATTATAAAGAAAAGGTATATGCACCCAAGTGTGTCAGCTTGGGGTGCCCTAGTATTTTTTTTTAAGAATAAATATGGTACGTTGAGGCTTTGTATTGACTTCGGGAAATTGAACAAAGTGACAGTAAAGAACAAGTATCCTTTTCCAAGGATAGATGACCTCTTTGACCAGCTGAGGGGAGCGCAGATATTTTCAAAGATTGATATCATATTTGGATATCACCAAGTGAGAATTAAATAATAAGACATCAGCAAGACTGCTTTCAAAACAAGGTATGGACATTTATAAGTTCACAGTTGTGACATTTGGGTTGTCAAATGCATCAGTTGCCTTTATGTGTTTAATGAATGGTATCTTTAGAGAATGCGATAATTTTTTCATTGCATTTTTGGATGACATAATTATTTACTCAAAGTATGAAGAATAACATGAGCAACGCTTGAGGATGGTGCTACAAGTATTGGGAGAACATCAATTGTATGCAAATTTGAGTAAGTGCTAATTCTACCAGAAGCAGATTCATTACTTGGGTCATATCATTTCAGAGGAAGGGATAGTTGTGGGCCTGGAGAAGACAAAATCCATTGAAGGATGGCCAATATCAAGGAATGTCATAGAGGTGAGGTCCTTCATGGGACTTGCAAGGTACTACAGAAGGTTTATTCAAGGCTTCTCAAATATTTCACGCCCAATCACATCCTTGCAAAAGAAAGGTGTGTGATTTGAATGGACTTTGAATTGTGTAAGGATTTTTCAGCACTTGAAGAGTTTGTTGACAAGTACGCAAATTTTGAGAATTGTTGATCCTAATGAATAATTCGTTATGTGCATTGATGCATGCAAGGAAGGGATCGGTGGATTCCTTAGTCAGAATGGAAATGTGATGTGCTACGAATCAAGGAAGTTAAAAGAGAATGAAAGGCACTATGATACTAATGAATTGGAATTGGAAGTGATATTGCATGCCTTGAATATGTGAAGGCACTACCTCATGGGAAGAATATTCGAGTTGAGAACAAATTATAGTGGTATGAAATATTTGTTTGGACAGCCAACTTTAAATTCCATACAAATCAGTTGGTTAGAATTCATCAGTGAGTATGACTATGATATCAATCATATCAAAGGAAAAGAGAACAGGGTGGTTGATGCACTCAACAGGAGGGTACATGAGATGCATGATAAACATTAGCATGTCCAGATCATATTTGAGTGATTGAATTTTAGAGGTTTCCAAATCATATCAACGTTATGTGGACATAAAGGAAAATTTACAACAAGGTAAATTCCAACAAAAATTTGAAGGTTATGAGCTAAAAGAGGATGGAATCCTAATGAATAGGCGCAGAATTTATGTGGAAAATGATCAGGAGTTGGAAAAAATGTTATTTTCAGAGATGCATAAAGTTACTTATGTTGGGAACCCATGCTATCAAAAGACAATTGCAACTGTCAAAATCAATACTATTTGTCAGGCATGAAAAATGTGGTTGTCGATTTTATTGTTAGATGTCTTGAATGTCAAAAGTTCAAGGCTTAGCACAGACACCCAGTTGGTTTTCTACAGCCTTTTCCCATTCCTCAATGGAACTAGGAAGTTGTGACCTTGGATTTCATTACTAATCTACCTAGGACTTCTAAGAAGCATGATTCTATTATGGTAGTGGTGGAAAATCTTACTAAAGTTACCTATTTTATTCCAATGAAGTCAACTCACAAGGAAACCAACATTGATGATATATACATGAGATAAATTGTTAGGTTTCATGGTCTGCCTAAGACAACTGTGTCAAACAGAGATCCCAAGTTCACATCAAATTTTTGGAAAGGGTTATTCAAACGACATGGGACAAATCTGAACTTTAGCATAGCAAATCACCCTAAGTCGGATGGACAAATAGAGAGACTAAATCAGGTGATTGAAGATATGCTCAGGATGTATGTGATGGATAATTGATTCAGTGGAAAAAATATTTACCTTTGGTTGAGTTTCTTATAACAATGGGTATCAAAAATCTCTAAAGATGAGCCCATTTCAGGCACTTTATGGTAGAAAGTGCAACACACTAGTGAGTTGGGACAACCCAGTAGACCGTGCAGTGGTTGGGCTAGATCTGCTTCGGGAAATGGAAGAGAAGATGGTGAAGATAAGGCAGAATTTAAATTTTTCCCAAGATAGGCAAAAAAAATTCACAGATAAAGGTAGAACCCGCAGAAAGTTTAAAGTGGGTGACCATATGTTCTTGAAATTAAAAGCAAGATGCAGTTCCCTAAAGTTGGGAAATTTTTGTTGGAAATATAACTGAGAGGGGGGGGTGAATTAGTTATGTATATAAGATTGAAACTTTTCCTATTGTTTTATGATTCTCTCTAGATTATTATTTAATGTGTTACTGATAACTTAACATGCATATATATATATAATGATCAATCCCATAGAATACACAAAGACACTGGTTTTTCCTGAGGAAACCCATAAAGGGTGAAAACCTCCTCTTCTTAGGATGTCAATCAAGCTCCAACTTCCATGTACATCATATTCTTTGAGATCCAACTCAAATATGAGGCTACAACCTTTGATAGAAAGCTACAACTTGCAGAGAGCACCAACTCTCAGATTTCTCTAGCACCAACTCTCAGGTTTCTCTAGCACCCACTAGATGGAAGCACCAACTCCCAGAATATCTTCTAGCACCAACTAGAATTTATAGGACTACAATCCTCCCTAGCACCACCCTACCACCCTAATTGAATCTTACAAAACTTTACTTACTTTCTATGTCTCTGATATAGCCTGTTACAGCTCCATGTCGCCTCTGCCTTCTTCGGCTTCTATGCTCTGTTATGTTTCTGCATCATTTTTCTTCTATTCTCCGCTCTCTTTTCTTTCTGCACTCAACACTATCTTTTGTTCAGCTTCTCTTCTTCCTTTTATGTTTTTTTTTTCATATGCATCCTCTTCATTGCTCCATTGATCTCCACTTCATGTACTACACTACGTCTCCTCCTACCCACATGCATCACTATCGAATAAGCACACTATGTTCTCTGTTTTGCATGTCTTCCTCACATCGAGTCCTTTTCCCGATCATCATTCAAACTCTTTGTCTTTCCTGATGGTTATTCTAGATATGTTCATCATCATTGCTCGTTATCCATTGATTCCTTGGCTTCTCTGGTAGTCAAAACTCTTTGTCTTCTCTGTCAATTATAGCCAGTCATTTTTGGCTTCTTTGGCTTCTAAGACCTTCCTTCACATGACCATCAGCGATGACCATATGCCTAACCAAAATTCGCTTTGCGATCTCGGCCTGGCGAGTGTTAGCTCCTTATTTATATATGACCTCGGGCGATGATCTCATGTGACTATCCGATTATGGGAGTGCCCAAAGGTAGTTTGAGGGAAACCCATTTTTCGCCCCACAATTTATGTCGAGCCTCCACATGTCCTTTCTCCAAAACCATGGTTGATTGCGGCCCACCTTCAACTTTTTAAAGTTCACCCACCTTCAATCCCTGCAATGCGACGGGACCGTCGATCTCACGATCTTGACAGTGCTCCTGAACAGGTGGTTCAGATTTGTTCTTTCACGATATGCGGATCAGATCTGACCTCCCTAAATCAATGGATGTGGTGTATTTCGTGATCTGGGCTCTGGGATTTTCAAATATCAAATATCGCTTTTCCCATATGAAAATATTCCAAAGTTGAATATTTTTTACACTTGTCTCCCCGAATCTATGATCGGGATCTCCTCCGTAGTTCCAACCTTCGTGACTTTCAATTCTCAAACTCTCATTTCTTTCACACTACAATATTCTGGAGTTAGTGATCCACCGATGTGTGTCCCTCTCATATTAACGATCAAGATCTCCTTTGGGTCTCTAGACTTTGGAGATTTCAAATCTCAACTTTGCTTCCTTCACTTTCTCCCGGAGTGTTTTCCCGAACTGAATAGATTTTTTCCACGGGTCCTTCTAGAAATCAACGACCTAGATCTTCTTCGGCCCTCAGGTCTTCGGCGATCTCATTTCTTTCCCAACCAAAAAATCCTGAAGTGATTCGCTCTGGAGTTGTGGATCGTGCACCACCTGACAGTCTTGATGATGGATGGTCCCTGCTTGCTTCGGTACTTTGGCAAGTCGTTGCTCCATTTTCCTCTGAAGTGATCACCTCCTGAATAAGTCATAAGTGGTGGAGACCACTTGCTGTTGGTTAATACTTCCACTTACACTATCCTTCCACTGTAGTAGATCGACGATCGAGAATTATCTTGAAGTTATCTTCAGATCAGACATTTCATGTCCACTTCGGAACTTCGGGACTTTGGGAAATTGCTAGTGGTAAAACTCCTGGAGTGACGTAACTTACTTACGTCACTTCATGACGTGTCACGAGCCGAGTAGATGCCACGTGTCACTCAGAATCATGATTTTCACGTACCTTAAATGTCGATTCAACTTGACACATGTCATTTTCTGATTGTTCCATTTGTCCTTGCTAACATAGTTTGTTGACATGGTCTGCCAACGTGGTTCTCTCTGATCTAATGGTCATCGTACATTCTCCAGATCCGATGGTTCTTATTCATTTTGGATTTCGGGACTTTGGGTAATTCAAATTTTCAAGTCACCAATTCTTCTGAAGTGAGATTCCCCGAACAGTAACCTCCTCGCAATTTTAGACTTGAAACAAATGATGTTCATTTGATCAAGATCTTAGATCAATGGCTCAATCTGTCTATGATCCAACTTTTCCTTGGATTAAATCCAATGGCTCTCCATATTTTATTATCCTATCCTTCCACTTAATTTGATCTGACAGTTGACAGAGATTTGGATAATCGAGATCTTAGATCTCATCCCTTGCTTATCATGTCCTTGAACTTAAATCAATCTGACGGCCGACGGAAATTTGGATGATCGAATTATCAATCATTTTGCCCCACTTATCCTATCCTTCCATTAATTCAATCTGACAGATGTTGTTCCTCTAGATCGGTGATCCAACGGCCACTATCGCTCTTCCTCCTGAGCATCTGATCTCTCTAACTTAGAAGGTTTTCTAAGTGTTCATGGGTCTCGACCTTTTCTCCTCCTACGAGTTTGTCTCTTGGACCTCGGCTTCACTTCTAGAAACTCTTGTCTCTTCTAATCTTTCTCATCTTCTGCGCTCTCAAGGTTTGGTTTGTTGTTGTTCTCTCCATCAATGACAAGCACATTCTTCCTATAATCGTGCCAACAATATCCCCCTTTGGGATTGATGGAAACCCTGAAAGGTTGCACTATTATTCTTAGACTTGCAACTGTAGCATACAGATAACACCTTTTTCTCCCCCTTTGACATCAATGTCAAAGAAAACAGAGAGTGACTCTGTGCTCCCCCTGATCAGATATAATAAGAGCACTCTCCCCCTGATCAGATAGACTATTTTAACTAGATAACAAGGTCATGCCCAACTTCTGGCGTAGATACTCAAACTGAGCTTTTGTTAGCGGTTTAGTGAAGATATCAGCAATCTAATATTTGGATGGAATGTAATGAAAAGAAACAATAGTGTTGGTTACCTGTTCCCTCAAGAAGTGATATTTGATGGGTATATGCTTGGTCTTAGAGTGAAATAGAATATTCTTGGACACACTAATGGCACTAGTATTATCACAATTAATTGGGATAAATGCATTATACTTTACCTCCAAGTATACAAGTGTCAGAATCATCCATAATACTTGGGTACAGCAAGTGGCAGTTGCAATGAATTCATCTTCTGTAGTCGATAACAAAATGCAACCTTGCTTCTTTATCAACCATGCTACAAGAGAATCTCCTAAGAAGAATGTACCTCCACTCGTTCTTTTCCTTTCATCCATGTAGTTAGACCAATCATCATCTGAATAGACTGATAGTTGAAAATTGTGATTCCTAGGATACCATAGGCCATAGTTCATTGTTCCTTTCAAGTATTTGAATGTTATTTTGACAACTAACAAATAAATTTGTTTAGGTGTAGCCTGATACCTTCCTACCACTCCAACATCATGCATTATGTATGGACGAGATGTTACGATGTATAATAGGTTATCTATCATAGACCTATATGAACTCTGATCAACATCAGGTGAGTCATGATCCTTGCTTAAATTTCATCCAGTGACCATAGGTTTGCTCATGGGTGTAGAATCTTCCATTTGAAACATTTTCAACATTTCTCTTAGATATTTCTCCTGAGAAAGAAATATTCCTTCAGACCTCTGAGTAATTTGCAAACCAAGAAAAAATGACAGTTCCCCTATCATAGACATTTCAAATTCAGACTGCATGGTAGAAGCAAACCATTGTACCAATGAAGCATTATTTCTTCTAAAGATGATTTCATCTACATAGACCAACACAATGAGAAAATCATTACCCTTTGTTTTTATATATAGATTGTTGTTAATTGTTCCTCTCTTGAACCCTTTTTCTTGAAGATACTTATCTAGTCTTTAATACCAGGCACGGGAAGCTTGTTTCAACCCATATAAGGTTTTCTTCAGATTGCAAACAAAGTCAGGATTATCTGACAGTTGGAAACCCTCTGGTTGTTCCATATAGAATTTTTCTTTTAGATATCCATTTAGAAAAGATGACTTGACATCCATTTGATAGACTTTAAATTGTTTATGACAAGCATAGGAAAGAAACATCCTAATAGATTCTAATCTTGCGATGGGCGCAAATGTTTCATCAAAATCTAGTCCTTCTATTTGAGCATATCCTTTGCAAACCAATCTAGCCTTAGTTCTTACAATATTTCCTTGTTCTTCATCTTATTTTTGTAGTCCCATTTTGATCCTATTACATTTTTATTTGTTGGTCTGGGAACAAGTTCCCAAGTGTCATTCTTTTCAATCTGGTCCAGTTCCTCATTCATTGATTTTAACCAATTTACATCTTTATTGGCTTCATTAAAGTTCTTGGATTCCACCATGGATATGAAGGCTATATGTGATTGCTCAGTGTCTTTTATTATCCTTCTCTTTGTTTGTACACCTTTGTCTTTCTCACCAATTATTTGACTTTCAGGATGATTCTTTTGAGTAATTCTGGAGGAAGGATTTGATGTTGATTGTTGTCTTGACTCTTCTTGTTTGGGTGTCTCTTCTCCATCTGATTCATCATCTTCTTGTGACTCTGAGATTTGTTGTTCTTAATTTTCATTATTCTAATCATATTTGTCATCTGTCTTAGTGATTATTCTTTGTTGATCTTTTACAGGAGCTTCTTCATCAATTCAAACATCAATACACTCTACTAATTTATGCATTCTTTTGTTAAAGCATATGTATCCTTTACTCTTCATTGCATATCCTAAGAAGATACCTTCATCAGATCTACTATCAAATTTTCCCAGATGATCATCATTATTCTTGATGTAGAATTTACTTCCAAATACTTTGAAGTGTTTGATTGATGCAGGTCGACCAAACCACAACTCATATGGAGTTTTATCACTGTTTGGCCTTAGATGCACTTTTTTTAGAATATGAGCAGTCATGTGACATCCTCCACCTAGAAGGTTTGTAAAATGTTCCTTTCACTCATCATATCCCTTGCCATCTGCTGAGCTGTTCTATTTTGGCGTTCTACAACTCCATTTTGTTGAGGAGTACCTGGAATAGTATATTCTCTTTTAATTCCATGTCTGTCACGGAATTATTTGAAATCTCTTGACATAAATTCTCCTCCCCTGTCTGAGTGAATTTCCTTTAACTTCCTTCCTGTTTGATTCTCAGCTAACACCTGAAACTTTTTTAATTTCTCAAATGCATCAAATTTTTCTCTCAGAAAGGACACCCACATAAGTCTGGAGAAGTCATCAATGACTAGCATAAAGTAACGTTCTCCTCCAGTATATTCCTTTCACGATGGTCCACACAAATCCATATGAACAATTTGAAGTGGTTTCTATGAAGATGTGAAACTCTTTTATTTGAATTGAGCACGAGTCAACTTCCCCATTTGACAGGATTCGCATACAGAGTTATCAGGCTTAGATATTCTTGGAAGGTCTTTCACAACACCTTCATTATTTAGTTTGACAATATGATCAAAATTCAGGTGTCCAAGCCTTCTGTGCCATAACTAACTTTCATCAAATTTTCTTAAATGACATTTCTCCTTATCTTCCTTCAGAACATAAACATATTTTTCGGTTCTAACCCCTTTTGCAATCATCTCTCATGTGTTTATTGTCTTTATTTTGCAATTCTTGGCAGTGAAAGTGACTTCACATCCTCAGTCACATATCTAACTGACCCTAAGAATATTATGCTTTAAACCATCAACAAATAGTTCATATTTATCTTTGCTTATTTCATTACTTAAGCTTACTAGACCTTTACCTCTAATCTTTCTTGGAGCATCATTTCCAAAGGTCACACTCCCTGATTTATTTTCTTTGAGTGATTAGAACTTACTTTTGTCACCTGTCATATGAAGGGCGCATCTGTTGTCAATATACCAGGGGTCCTTTTGTCTTTGAGATAACAACACTAATCCACACTTGTTATCTTCATTCTTCTTCCAAACCTTGACATTTTCAGCTCTGTGATTTGAATCTGACTTATAGTTCTTTAAGCGACATTATGTAGCTTTATATCCATAATTATGGCAGATGTAACATTATGGTTCATTGAATAAAGGATCATAACAATTGTTATGCCTAATCTGCGTATTTTTCCCAACCATCACATGATTTGCAGTCTGTGGTTGTTTGTTACTTGGTTGTCTCATTATTTGTTGTGGCAAGTATTTATTCCTTGGTTGTCTTGACTGCTCATGTCTAAATCTTAAAGAACAATTTACAACTTTGTGGCCAAAGTTAGAACAGTAAAAACAATATCCATAGAAAAACTCTTTGTACCTAGAAAATGGTGTCTTCCTTGAGCAGGTCGATTTCTTCCATACTGATGATTTCCTTGAGCATGGGGTGTATTATTTATTTGTTCTACGAATTCATTTCAAGTAGCTTTTCCTTCACTCCTCCTTGGAAATTGATTATCTTTCTTTGTTTCTGCAGGTTTGTTGTTGCCAATGGTTGTAGATTTGGCAAACTTGATGGATTCTTTGTTGCTTGGCTAGCCACTACTTGATCCCTCTTCATAACCCAAACCAATTTTCAACTTCAAATTCCTTTGTTGATTCAGAATGGAGGCTAATCCTTCTGAGGTTTTAATACTTGTCAGATTTTGATGATATAAGGCCTAAAATTTCTCTAGATCTTTTCTGACAGTCACTACTTCAGCTTCCAATTTTTCACCTTTTGTTTTGGCTTCCTTCAATTGTTGTTTGAGGATGTCTTCAATCTTCTTATCTTCTTCTAACTTAACCTTCAACATATTAATTTCTTCAGATGGTTCTTGCGTGTTTTCTCATACCTGAGCAGTAACTTTTTTTGTTTTCTTTTCTTTTCTCTGAGTCTATCAATCTCTTCCATGGCACTGACAAGTTCTCCTTCAAGTTCTACTACTGCTTCACAATCAGTGAATCCACTTTTTGTACCTTCGGTGTTTAGATCTTCTAAATCTATTAGCATGATATAATTTATTTTATCTTCAATAGAAGAGTCATTGCTTTCATCATCTGAGGTATCATCATCATTGTTTACACAAAGGATTTTCTTCTTAAAATTATTCTCTTTATAGACCTTCTTGTGTTTGTGCTTCTCTTCATCGTCATATGTCTGATCCTTTCTTTTGTGAGGACACTTAGATTTAAAATGACCTATCTTACCACATTTGAAAATTTTGAAGGGAAGTTTACCTTTGTCTTTTCCTGGTCCTTTCTTCAGTCTTCTCACAAAATTTACTTCAATCTCATCTATATCGGAGTCTGTGTTTTTCTCTACTTTAAAATATGCCTCTCTTGTAGTGGATTTACCTTTGGTGATTCTCATTTCATAAGCAGTTAGGATTCCAAGAAGTTGATCTAGTGTCAACGTTTTGAGATCATCTATTTCCTCTACAGCAGAGACCTTTGAGTTAAATCTATCAGGAAGAGATCTTAATATTTTTTGGACTAGAAAAGATTCAACTGTCATTTCACCTAGGCCTTTCATAGTGTTGACAAGTTATTCTATACGTAAGAAGTAATTATTGATAGTTTCGTCTTCATCCATATTTAACTACTCAAATTCAAGTATGTGAGTCTAAACATTTTCGTCTTTCACCTTTTCATTACCTTCATAACTACTTATCAGCTTGTCCCACATAAATTTTGTTGAATCACAGTGCATGACTTTGACAAACTCGCCTTCAGTAAGTCCACTGAGGATGGAATTCATTGATTTTTCATTGAAGCTAAACTCTAGCTTATCATCTTTTGAGGCCAAGATTACAGGCTTCACATATCCTGTTTCCATGACATCCCAAACATCAGCAGTCAGAGACATTAAATGTGTTCTCATCCTTATTTTCCAAAACGCAAAGTTTGTTCCATCAAACAGATGGGGTCTATTAGTTGAACTTCCATTGTGACTAGTCATATTCAAGCTTAAGGATCTACCTTTGATCAAAGGCACTGACTCTAATACCAATTGTTGGAAATATAACTGAGAGGGGGGGGGTGAATCAGTTATGTATATAAGATTGAAACTTTTCCTGTTATTTTTTTATTCTTTCTATATTATTATTTAATGTGTTGTTGATAAATTAAAATTCATAGATATATAATGATCAATCACACAGAGACACTAGTTTTTCCTAAGGAAACCCATAGAGGGTGAAAACCTCTTCTTCTTAGGATGTCAATCAAGCTCCAACTTTCATGTACATCACAGTCTTTGAGCTCCAAATAAAACATGAGGATACAACCTCTGATATAAAGATACAACTTGCAGAGAGCACCAACTCATATTTCTCTAGCACCAACTAGATGGAACCACCAACTCCCAGGTTTCTCTAGCACCGATTATATAGAAGCACCAACTCCCAGAATATATTCTAGCACCAGCTAGAATTTAGAGGATTGCAATCCTCCCTAGCACCACCCTACCACCCTTATTGAATCTTATAAAACTTTAATTTATTTCTTTGTCTCTGATATGGTATGTTACATCTCCATGTCTCCTCTGTCTTCTTCATCTTCTATGTTATGTTTCGCTTCTGCATCATTTTTCTTCTATGCTCCTCTCTCTTTTCTTTTTGTTCTCAACACTATCTTTTGTTCATCTTCTCTTCTACCTTTTATGTTTTGTGTTGCATCTGCATCCTCTTCACTATGCCACTGATCCCCACTTCAGGTACTACACTGCATCTCCTCCTACCCACATGCATCACTATCGAAGAAGCACACTTTGTTCTCTATTATGCATGTATTCCTCACATCGAGTCCTCTGCCCGATCATCATTCAAACTCTTCATCTTTCCTAACGGTTATTCTGGATTTGTTCATCATCAGTGGTCATTATCGATTGATTCCTTGGCTTCTCTGGAAGTCACAACTCTTCGTCTTCTATGTCAGTTATAGCCAGTCATTTTTGTCTTATTTGGCTTCTAAGCGCCTTCCTTCACGTGACCATCGGCAGTGACCATACGCCTAACCAACAGGTGCTTCACGATCTTGTCCTAGCGAGTGCTAGGTCCTTCTTTTGATATGACCTTGGGAGATGATGTCACGTGACCACGTGATTGCGAGCACGATCAAAGGAGATTTGAGGGCAACCCTCTTTTCGCCCCGTAATTTACCTCGAGCCTCCACGTGTCCTTTCTCCAAAACCATGGTTTCGATTGCGGCTTGCCTTCAACTTTTTAAATTTTTACCACCTTCAATCCTTGCAATGCGACGGGACCGTTGATCTCACGATATTGACAGTGCTCATGAACGAATGGTTCAGATTTGTTCTTTCACGATATGTGGATCAGATATGACCTCCCTAAATCAACGGTTGTGGTGTATTTCGTGATTCAGGCTCCAGGAGTTTCAAATCTCAAATATCACTTTTACCATATGACAATATTCCATAGTAGAAGATCTATTGACACTTGTCTCCCTGAATCCACGATCAAGATCTCCTCCGTGATTCTAGCCTTACGGGACTTTCAATTCTCAAACTATTGTTTCTTTTGTACTACAATCTTCTAGAGTTGGTGATCCACTCACACATGTCCCTCTTGGATTAATGGTTGAGTTCTCCTTCGGGTCTCCAGACTTCGGAGATTTCAAATCTCAACTTTGATTCCTTCACTTTATCCCAAAATGTTTTCCCGAACTGCACAAATTTCTTCCACGCGTCCTTCTGGCAACCGACGGCCTGGATCTTCTTTGGCCCTTGAGTCTTCAGCGATATCGTTTCCTTCCCAACCACAAAATCCAAAATATATTCTCTCCGGAGTTGTGGATCATGCGCCACCTATTAGTCTTGACGATGGACAGTCCTTGCTTGCTTCAGGACTTCAGGACTTTGACAAGTCGTTGATCCATTTTCCTCCAGAGTGATCACCTGCTAAGTAAGTCATAAGTGGTGGAGACTGCTTCCTATCAGTTAATACTTCCACTTACACTATCCTTCCACTCTATTATATCGATGTTCGATAATTCTCCCAAAGTGATCTTCAGATCGGACGTTTCATGTCCACTTCAGGACTTCAGGACTTTGGGCAAGTGCTAGTGGTAAAAATCCTGAAGTAAAACTCCTGGAGTGATGTAACTTACTTATGTCACTTAATGACATGTCACAAGTCAAGTAGTTTCCACGTGTCACTTAGATTCGTGAGTTGCACGTCCCTAAAATGTCGATTCAACTTGATACTTGTCATTGTCTGATTGTGCCATGTGTCCTTGTTGACGTAGTCTACTGACATGGTCTGCCAACATGGTTCTCTCTGATCTAATGATCGTCGTACATTATTCAGATATGATGCTCCTTATTCATTTCAGATTGTGGGACTTCGAGTAATTCAACTTTTTAATTCACCAATTCTTCCGAAGTGAGATTCCCTTAACAGTAACCTCCTCGCAACTTTAGGCCTAAAACGAATGATGTTTGTTTGATCGAGATCTTAGATTAACAGCTCGATTTGTCTGTGATGCAGCTTTTCCTTGGATTAAATCCAACGGCTCTCCATATTTTCTTATCCTATCCTTCCACTTAATTTGATCTAACGGATAACAGAGATTCAGATAATCGAGATCTCAGATCTCAGCCCTTTCTTATCATGTCCTTCCACTTAAATCAATCTGACAGTTGACGAAAATTCGGATGATTGAATTCTCAATAGTTTTTCCTCGCTTATCCTATCCTTCCATTAATTCAATCTGACGGTTGTTGGTCCTCTGGATCGGTGATCCAATGGCCATTTTCATGCTTCCTCCTGAGCTTCTGATCTCTCCAACTTAGAAGGTTTTCTAAGTTTTCACAGGTCTCAACCTTTGCTCCTCCTGCGAGTCTGTCTCTTGGACCTCGGTTGCACTTCTGGAACTGTTATCTCTTCTGATCTTTCTCGTCTTCTACACTCTCGAGGTTTGGTTCATTGTTGTTCTTTCCATCAATGAAATGAACATTCTTCTTGTAATCATGCCAAAAATTGTTCCAACACGCTATTGTGGGCCATTTGAAATCCTAGAGAGGATCGGTCTTGTCACATATATCCTTGCATTTCCTACATCCTTGTGTATTCATAATGTTTTCCATGTATCTTTGCTCAAAATGTATGTACCTAATGTTAATCATGTCATTGATTTGAATGTGATTCAAGTGGAGAAAGAAGGGGATTTTCGAGTGCGACCAATTTGCATATTGCATCAGAAAATCAAACAGCTCTGGAATCAATCCATGGAGCTAGTAAAGTTCCAATGGACCTCGTATCATCCTAAAGATGCAACTTGTCAGTGCAAGGATGTTATGCGGACAGAGTCCTTGTATCTTTTTGAAGACTTTTAAAGTTTTTGTATGTACATATGTATATAATGCACTAAGTACAGTGCATAAACAAGGGGGAGGGGAATGTAATACCCCTAATCCAAACCCCAATTTTAAATGAAATTGTAAATGTACATTTAGCTTGGTGAGCCGTTGGCATCAAGTGTTGGTTCAGTTTTGTGTGCACCTGAGTAGTGTGCAAGGATTTTTTTCCAAAGAAAGAGCATGCACATTCCATATTATTGTTACGTGTATCTGAGCAAGTGCGTGAGCATTATGCATCAAGGGAAGGGTGCGCACATTACATAGTTTTGTGTGCACTTGAGTAAGTGTATAAGGATTACCTTGAAGTTCACATCGGACCAAGTTTTGTGTGTGTGTGTCTGTTTGAGGCCGGAGAACCTATTTGGTTATTGGGCTAGTGATTCAGGATGCAAAAAGGCTAGTGTGCCTATCCTTGTAAAGTGTAATCATACTCAAATTATTAATAAAATCACATCATTGTTCGTAGACCAATCAGAAGAAAAGAGATAGGGGGATAAACTCCACTTAAAGGGGAAAAGGGGGGCTTAATTCCAAAGGAATATTTAATTGATATTTCCAAAAAGTATGAATATGGATACATATTTATCCTAAGTTCTTGAGGGATGGGAACGATTCACCAAGTGGCTAAAGCTAATTCTGAAGGTGAAAAGTTTCTAGTTATGACTCGACAAATATATGGTTGAACCTTAGTGTGTTTTGGGGAATTCATTTTTCAGGGGTCAGACCATCTAAACGGGGGAAACAACCATTACCTTACTTGTAGAGAAAAACTTTGAAAGGGGTTTCCATCTAGTAACCATCATCTTTGTTTTCGAAGAGGTGGGTTGTTAGGCCCTTGAGCATTTTCTCCAGGTGAGAGATTTTTTTTCAAATAGGCGGGTTGTCAGGCCCATGAGCATTCTCTCCAGGTGAGAGATTTATATTCGAAGAGGCAGGTTGTTAGGCCCGTGAGCATTCTCTGCGAGTGAGATATTTTCTAGGAATTGCTCCCTAATGTGTTAGGCATTGGTTACAAGGATATAAGACTTCTTTTACAGCCTATCGTTGAAGCCGTGGAAGGGAATTGGAGCAGCCGAGGGACTGTTGAGCAGAGAAGGGGCACACTTCCTGGGGTGGGATAGGCATGTGGGGAATGAGAGACTGTAGGATAGTTGTGGCAGTTGGGCACCTTGCACTGAGAAATTCTATTAATTGTTATACCTTAGCCTCACATTAGGAATCCTTTGGCCCTGGTGGAGTTTAAGCCACAACTCAGGGGTTACCTATTGTTGAAATTTTATGAGCAATAGAGTCTTCCGCTAGGAGGAACATCTAAGCTCTACACATAGTTGGTGTCGCTTTATAAAATGATAAGTGTTATTTATGTGCTTTTCTAATTTATTATGTGCTTATTTACCTATCTCTAATATGGGTTTTTTTCTTATATTACGTAATTTTCTTTATTCTATATGAAGTTGTTTGTACATGTAAGTGTGATGTTGTTATGTAGTATTTGTTGTTACACATGCAGAGTATGACAGTTATTAAGTATTCATGTTAGTTAATTTTGTAATAATGACCATGAGTCCCAAGGCAAGGCTAGAATTGTCATGTGTGTGGAAAATAATATGTGCGTGAAAGACTCTACAAAATAAACATGTGTGTTACCTCACATGTTTCTGCACAAATCATCATTATAGTGTAGAATATATGCACTAGATTTTTAGAGGGGCATTGCTCAGCAGTAAGTTGGGGATGTTACAAAGTGGTATCATATCATTTTGTTAGTGTTAGTAATGGGGAACTTACAGATTGGTATCAGATCATTTTTGTTAGTTTTGGTAACGGGGAACGTTATAACTTTAGTGCTCCTAGCTAGGATAGAATAGGTTTATTTCAGCATTAGCATAGTTTGCATATGAATTTTCTTCCATCATAATCCATCCACTCACCATCAAAATAGTAATTACAGTGAAGAAAGAATCTAGATGGGTCTCCTAAGATAAATAGTGTGAAGTATAATTGGGATTGTACTCTGACCATCTGCAAAAGAGATCTTCGCATGTCTTTGCATAAGGGAACCTGTGTTGATCCATCAGAATGGAGAGGACCTCTTTCATCTTAATTGTTCATTCGTTGTACTTGATTAGTTTGACACTCATGCGTTGTAATACTGTGAGAGCTTTAATCAGGGACTCCATGAACTTCTTCACTAGGCTCGGGATCATGCTTGAAACCTCTGAAATCTTTGTTTCGCATACCTAGTCTTTCTCTGCATGTCACTTAACTATGTCACATAAATCGACGAAATCCTTCGGTGGGCCAAAATATGACAGGTCAATATTTCTCATTTCCAAATTAATTTTCTCCTGTCTTTTCTCACACTCTTCCCATATTTCCTACATTTTTCATTGGGTTTCATGGACCATGCTTACCCAGTGTTCAGTTGCCTTCCTTATTTGGGAGATGTTTTTTTCTATCATCACTCGAATTCCATTCTCTTCTATATCTCATCCTTTATGCACTTTGTTGATGTAGTATATTCATTCCAAGGATTGATGTGCCTTCTCATACCATCCCTACATGTCTTTATAGGTTTCCAGCCCCATAAGGGTATCTTCTTGGAAATAAGTTATGCGAGTGGTGAAGAGGCATATATCCCTTGTGAATTGTGCATACATCTCTCAGAACTCACACTTCAAGAGTACCACACTTTTGTTGAATTTTGGTAATACTCTACTTGTTGTTGCAGGTGATCCAACTCTTTCTTCATGGCAGCTACCTCTCTTTCATCCCTTTTTTCCCCATCTAAAGTGGCATCGGTTATGGCCATCCCTACTCCGATTAGCTCAATCATCTTAGCACTTTCTATGTCAAATAGCATCTCCTATGTTGTTATGAACAAGGTACTATTGAGCGTGAATTTCCTTTTCTTAACTATTCTTTTCATCGCAGCTTTCCTTTTCCTAACATAAGAAATTGCATGTATATAGGTGACTTCGTCTACTGGTTCAGAAATCTATTGATCTCCCCAGGATAGAGTATTTCCTAGTCTTCTCGTCTTATATAGGTGTTCCATGGTAGGTTCTTTATCCCTTTCAAGGGTAGGCTCCTGATCTCCTTCCTTGTCAATCATTGGTTTATGTGGTAATGTTTTTGCATCATCTTGTTCTGTTCCATGGCTTGGTCCACTTAGTTCCCTAGCAGGGGAATTTTTTATATCTTCTGGTGACTTGGCCTTTTGTTGTTCCTCGTCGACTGAGAGAGTCTTTTTCCTAGATGGGGAATTAGGCGACGGATCGATATTGGTTGAGATTGCAGCCGATGGGATGTCAATTTTTGGCTTCCCCATTCCTTATTCTTATTCACTTGTATCCAAGTCATTATTAGAGCTTTCATCCTTAGGTTGTGTTCCCAATTGATCGAGACTACTACACATTGAAAAATTTGTGATGTCTACTTGTGACGAAAGTACTCTTTCGTCGCAAAATTCAAGAGAAAAGGTTCAAGTTTTCAATTTTGTTCTAAATCCAGCCTGTATTCGTCATTATCTCTATGGAATCAAACTTTCATCAATTTTTCGATGATCATCAATATAGTGGACTATTGTCTCCGTTTCGACAAACGTGTGTATTCGTCGCAAGAGTGACACTAACTATTGACTGTTACACTCTTTGATACCACCATATTGACCGTTATACAATTTGACAAAGTCTAAATTGATTTGGTCAATGTTCGTCACAAGAGCGACGATATGACCATTATAATCGTTATACAAAGTGACCTAAATATAATAAATAACTAGTTATATTTAGGTCATTGTTCATCGCAATTGCGATGACAGTGACCTAAATTGACCTATAAATACTTGACGATTTAAATATGTTGCGACAATCTTGCTATAACAACGATGGCTCTGAAAGGGTATTTTTGTGCAGAAGTTGTGCAGAATAATGTCGCAGAATATAATTAGAGGTGGGGGGGAAGTAAAGCGGGTGAAAAGGGTGATGGTAGATGTTATTTCCCTTGCAAAAAATGTTTCCTCATACGTTCGATAAGAATTTTAATAGCAATAGCTACAAAACATTGTAGGAAATATGGTCACATTGATGGCAGATTGAATGAATATTGTCCCATGGTAATTAGCTATATATTCATTATCTGTTTTTATATTGTCAATTTTATATAAAATTATATATATGTATATATATTGTTTGAATGTTTTTTATAGTATACACTAATTTTGCATGATTGTTTGTAATTATAAAGTTAGAGTTTCCCTCTAACTTTCCACAAAATATTGCACCAAGTAGTAGTAGAAATGATCTTGTACAAGTTGAGGAACATCATGACCAAGCAAATGAGGATCTCATGGAAGAAGATGATGGGACAAATCAAGTTAATAATCCCATGGAAGAAGATGATGGGACAAATCAAATGATCCAAGATTTGTTTTCGCAACTAGATGAGGATGGGGACAGTGTTGGTATTTATGATGAACCTCTATTAGAAATGGCAAATAAATGACTTTATCAAGGATCAAGAGCAAATCTTCTCTCTGCTACATTTCTTCTAGTGAACTTAAAGGTTATGAATAATTTGTCGAACACTTGTATGACACAGATCCTAAGGTATGTAATATGTTTCATCTCATATTATACATAAATGTTGATTTTTTTCTATTTGTTTTTAGTGTTAATTAATGTGTAAAATAAGAATGCAATTTTTACGATTAATATTCTTTACATTAAATAGTTATTTGTTATGTTGTAGATTGTTAGGTGAATTTTTGTTACCATCGTCAAATATTTTACCTTGCACATATCGAGGTTTGCATGCCATTATTAAAGACATTGGAATGGATTATAAAACTATAGATGCATGTCATAATGATCATATTATATATTATGGACAACATGCTTTGAAAACAGAATGTCTGCAATGTCTTATCAGTAGATATTGAACTAATCAAGTAACAAAAAGGGTGACTCGAAAGGTTCTTCGTCATATTCCCATAATTCCACGTTTGCAGTGATTGTTTAGGTGTGCAAGCATAGCACAATTTATGGATTACCATGCACGTAACAGAAGTGGATATGGTGTTCTTCGAATGCTTGTCGATGGTTCTACATTTAGGGAAATTGAGGAAAATGGCAGATTTCAAAGCTAAACCTCGTAATGCTAGGCTTTCATTGGCAGCTGAAGGTGTTAATCCATTCGGATAGCTTAGGTCTATTTACTCAGTGTGGCCTATTTTTTTTATAAACAATAGCATTCCTCCTTGGATGTCAATAAAGAGGGAGCACATAATGTTGACAATGATTCTTCCAGGTATTTGTTTACATTAATTTTTTGAATGTAACATTTTCATTTGTTTCAATTTTTGCATAATATATTGTGTTTATTTATTTATTTATATATATTACATTATATCATTCCTATAGTAATTATGTGTAATTTCAAACAATTAGGTAAGTACCAGGTTAAAGATATGAATGTATATATCAAGCCTCTTATTAACGAGCTATTAAAGTTATGGGTTGGCATCACAATGTATGACATATGTAAACCAATCGGGAAGAAGAAATTTAAATTTCGTGGAATACTTTTATGGACAATTCATGATGCCCCTAGACTAACACGTTTTTGTGGTATGTAGCATTCTAATATTGCTCTTTAATACTATATAATTTTTTAATGTTATCATGGTGCATGTTTAATTTTTAAATAATCTCATCATATAATTGACATTAATCCATTTGTTGCAGGTCTTCAAACAAAGGGTAAATTTGCATGTCYAGTTTGTGGCCCTAAGATGAAGTATCGTCATTAAAAAAATTTAGGAAAGGTGGTGTTTGATGAGTATAGGCACCTCCTCCCTAAGAACTATAGGTATCGTACTATTGAAAAACATCTCTTCAATGGGAAAGAAGAGACTGGTTTAAAACCACGAAGAATGACACCTCACCTATGGAGTTTGGAATATAATAGAAATCATCAAGGTACTCAATTTCTTTATGTATCATAGATCATGTAATGTTTTGAATGTTTATTTTAATCATTGAATTTATTTTACCGTATTTGATAATTAATTTTGTGATTTCTTTTATGCTTCACGAAGGCCTCCATCATCATGGAGGTATTAATAATGAGCTTCCACGAGGAATGAAATGTTATCCCACTCAATTCATGAGGTTTCCCTACTGTGAGGAGCTAAAATAGCTCATGTGTTTGATACAATGCATATCGAGAAGAATGTGACAGAAAGGTTATGGCGAATCATATATGGTAGGAGGGACAAAGAAAAAATTGTCAAAATGTGTACTGACATTCAGAATCCAATCATGCAATGCGAAGTGTGATCTGATATTCAAATAGATCAGATGGAGTACTAGATCGAAATAACCTTCCATGGTTATTAACAGAGCAATAATATATAAAAAGAGGTCATTCAAAGAATTAAATTTCCCACGGGTTTTGCTTCAAACATAAATAATATCTTAACGAAGAAAGAAGAATTTGGTGGGGTAAAAACACATGATTGGCATATCTTCATTAAGGTAATAATTTCGGTATACATATTTATATATATTGGCCTTATACATCATTTTTTTTCTACTTTGGTCAAAACAAATAACGATTCATTTTTTTGTTACAGTATGTTCTACCGCTATCTCTCCCAAACGCCTTTAACAAAAACGTCAAACAATTTATATATGATCTTGTAAAATACATGAGGTAAGTAGTTGTGATTTATATGCAAAATTTTCTTTCAAATTATTGGTGTACTTAATGACACGTGTTTTACTTGTAATGTAATATATTAAATTATGTTATGTTGAAACATGTTATTTTCTTGTGTCATGATCTCATGTAGATGGTTCTCATTAAAAGAAATCCATGAAGATGATATAAAGTATTAGAAGAGAGAAATTCCTCGTCTAATGTGTGAAATGAAAAATTATATACCTCCATCATTTTTCAATGCACAAGAACACTACCTCATACACCAAGTTGAGGAGATTGAAATTTGTAGACATGTTCACACAAGGTCAATGTGGATGGTGGAGAGGCACTTGAAATAATTGAAGGCGTTGGTTAGACAAAGAGCACGTCCTAAGGGTTCTATGGTGGAGGGATATATGGTATATCAATCCATGGTGTATATTAGTCAATATCTTCCTAAATTAGTAGTGCCAACTATGCATGCAGTGGATCGCATTTGGGATGTGAACTCCATCAAAAAATTTGAATATGAGGAGCATCTGTTAGGGAAAGGTAGAATGAAAAAAATGAGAGGTAATATATTAATAATTGTGGAGATTTATATTAATAATACATATAAAGTTCCGTTTTTTTTGTATATGATCATACTCATTAATATATTAATATAATTTATTTCATAAATTATTAATATTTATAACCTACATATTGGAAGTTATAACTAATATTTAATATTGGTGAATTGTGATTTTTTTATTCAGTTGCTCAAGAGTGGGATGCACTGCATTTATACATTGCAAATAATATTGACTAGATGAATGTATGGATTGAAATATGTAAACAACATAATGGAGGTACGTTATCATGGCAATGACTGTCTGAATTGGTTAGAGAAGCTCATCGTAACGGAGATGCCAATGTTACGCAAAGGGAAATTGATTTATCATATTGTTTGAAAGATGGACAGGGAAGAAAATTCACCCATTTTATTTAGTTATTTTATATTATATTAATGTGACTACATGTGTACTATATTTTTCAGATACTTTCGAAGTTATATAAATATATATGTTAATTTATTAATTGACAATGCATCTTTTACATATCTGGCATATTGTAGTTGAAACACCACAAGGCTATGTGGTGCAATGGTCGAAAATGTCACATCAAACAATTGGATGAAACCAGGAAAACTTCTGATAGTGGGATAACTGCAGTATTACAGGTCACTAATGTTTCCTCTAGGAGTGACAGACATCCTCGTGAATATGAAAATAGATAATATGGGTATTTAAACGATATACTTGAGTGTGACTTTAATTCCTTCAAATTAGTTATGTTCGATGTCAAATGGTATAGGTTACGAATGCGTGAACGTGATGAGGAAATAATTGTTATTCAACATGCCAACAGATTTCCAATGATTAAAACAACGGTGTTTGAAAGAGGACACGATCGCTATTTTTTTCCAAGCCAATGTGACCAATTATTTTACTCAAATGTTCCAGGTGAGAGGTATTAGTCATTTTTTGTTAGATATGATCCAAGAGGAAGGTCAATTAAGTATACTCATTTACAGGAAGAAGATGATATTGAAGATCAAGAAGATGATTCGACAGATTAGACAGATTCGGAAGATCGTGAAGGGTCGACAGATGAAGAAGACGAAGAAGATCATGATCCAGGAGTAGGAGACAATATTCCAATTCTTGATGATGATGTCGATGAAAATATGCTTGAAAATGACATTGATGGCGATGATGATATCATCAATCCTTTCAACACAGTTTCTGAACCGGATGATGATACATATGTCGAGTTCGATGAAGAAGATCAAGATACAGAATAAAGATGATTACAGAGATGTTGAGGTTGGATTAGGTACGTGACTGTATAATATTTTTATTTTTATTAATTATTCTCTTAAAATAATTTACTTATAATGTCATGTGTTCATTACATGTTCTTAAGTTCTATGCGATGTTTTGATATCCTATGTTACATGTTGTTTAATTATTATGTGAAACCTGAAAATAGTTGCCAATATACTAAAGTATGTGGTAGACTAAAAATATCATTTAGAAACACATAATTTCATGTGCCTTCATTAATTTTTGTTTTTGTAGTTTCTATGCATGAATTTGCGACGAAATTGCTATACAAATCACGAAAAATTGTATAGCAATTTCGTCGCAAAATACCTTGTTCTCGTTGCTCTTGTGATGATCACTTATATAATTGATTCGTCGTAAATTTATCCAGATTGTCGATCATGTGACAATCTGCCTATATTTTCGGGTGTGCGACGATCTCCCTTTATTGTCTCTCTTGCGACGATCTCTCTAACATGTCGTTAGTGCGACAATATCTCTACATTGTCTCATTTGTGACGATCTTCATCGCTAGTCGCACTTGCGACGATTTCCCTCCTTTGTCTCTCTTTCGACAATGTCCCTACTTAGTCATTTTGGCGACAGTATTTATTTTTTGTCACTTTTGTAACAACTCCCTAGTGTCATCTCTCTTGCGACGTTGTGTCAGGTTCGTCACACATTCCATGTCACGTGAAGTGACGTTTGTAAGACCTTAGATTTGTCACAATATCCATGACATAGCGTCGAAATAGCCATCGCAAAATGACCCAAATTTTATAGTGAGAAATACAGTGTCAAGAGTGTTCCTATATTCTAGGTCGACTTCTTAGGGATTTGGGACCAAATCATCAGAAGTTGGATCATATGTTTCCCCTAGTTCCTCCTCGTGTGTGATTGGCACCGAGGTTATGTGCGAAGCTTCTGAACCTTCCTTGTCATCATATATGGTGATTAAATCTATGAGGACAGTAGGCATACCCATCCCACTTGATTCTCTCACTAACCTTTGTTGAGTTGTAGTAGTCACCGACGATCCTGCCTATGGTGACATAGGGCTAGTGTTTTCTTGGTCAGCAATCTCTTCTAGTGGAATTTTCTTTGAGCCATTTAGTTTTGCCTCTTATTTGTTTGTATTGTCAGGGTAATTCTCAAGGGTCCTATAAAAGGATTAAGTGGGGGATCTTCCCATAATCTTTGTATATCTCTCTCGGCTTCTTCTAGTAACAATATCCCCCTTATTCGTGCCTTTGTCGCTTCTGCTACTCTGTTTTATTCTCTTACTCTAATGGATTCTTGAGCAGTGTGCTCTATTGTCTCAACTTGTTCATCCATGGTCATTGCTTTGAATTTGGTCATATTTGGGTTATCCCTTCTATGGAGCACCTCCTCCCAGTATTGGGTACCCTCGATAAAGATCTCGTCTTCAAAACTATCATGAGCATATGGCCAACATGAGCATACCTATGACACGAGCTATATTACCAACCCCTTTGGATCATGCTTGTGAAAATGGCTTGTGGGGAACCAATACTCAAGATGAATCAATCCTTATTGTTTCACATGTGTAGTGTCTTTTACCATATAAAACCCAATATGAAAACCATAGGGTATGAAATCCCTCTTCTTATCCTTTACAAAAGAAGCATTATAGCCTTGCAGAATGGTGTCATAACAAATTTCTCCCAATATGAGACGGTTTGGGACATGAACGGGAGTGAGTGCGGTGCACTAGTAGCCCCAAACACTTTGATATAAGTGATTCTTTCTTCAAAATAATAGTGGCCAAATTTGGATATCACCTTTTTGGTTGCCGCTGAAAGCCTTGGGCATTCTTTTATAAATATAATAAAGTGCACTATGGATATAAACTCATCACATATCATGGCGTAAAAAAATTTGTACCTGTTCTCCCACAAAATGTTAAAATAAACATGCACGGGTAACTCGGCAATATACCAGCTTAAATTCATACTTGCAAAAACGTTTCTCATGCAGATTACGTCCAAAATGTAGGATGCCATGTAGAAAACTGATGTTTATCCATCTTTTGGTTTCTGGGCTTGTAGGATGTTGATACTTAGTTGTTTGGAAATTATGTCTCCCCAATTGAAATTTCTCCCGAAGATCACCACAATACATGCCAAGGGAATCCATGCCTCTGAAAAATTTGAGCAGACATTTTCTCCATACAATCGGCATATTTAATACAATAAATAAAAATAAGTCTCTTTGATGTTTACAATGTTGTACCAGACATTGCTCTTGTTTGTGAATTTTTTATCCTCTTTCCACCACGAGGCTAGTAACCATCTTGTGTCATGAAGCTCATAAAACCTAACCAAAAAAAATTTATTCGGCCTCTCCTCTAAGTCTCTGAGTTTGTAATACTTTTGTACCTCTACTAGAAGAAATATACCGATACATTCACCCTCCTCATTGTTGACTGTGCATTTCATTATGTCTGCATGGTCAATTATCAATCCTAGGGTTTTGATGCAGGGAAAAACTGGGGTCGACAAGCCACCATGTGCAGGTATGATCGCATAATATTCATGAATACTTGGTCATCCAATACCCTGACATTCGGGTTGTTGTGTGGTGTGAACTCCAAGTAATATTACTAACTTATTTTTGTTGAAAATATCCCCCCCAATGTGGGAGCATCACTTTAGATCCAGTGCTTGCCTCTGTGTCCCCAAATGCTGGAGGTTGGGTAAAATGTTTCTTGGTCGAAGTTTGAATCACTGATTTCATTTTTTAAACAAAATCAAGCTCCCTTGCGATCGTCGACGTCAACCATTCATTGACCTCCATTTATTTCATTTTGGGCATCCTTAGTGAGTGCCTCATCATTGGATTTAGAGGAGGAATTTTCCTGCACAAAATTCTATAATAAGATGCAAGCTAACTTCGACAAACATTATCAGATGTGATTGTAAATGCAAACAATAAATACCATGCTTACCTCTTCCTTGCAAGAAATAACCTGGGCTTACTGGTAATTGAAGTGATACAATGAACTATAACCTCTTCGGTGTTCTCTCTTTCTCCTTTGTCTACTTCGGAGATCGGTGATTTGTGAATGGAATACCATGCTTGGGAACAAACTTTGTAATTTAAAACATACCTACCTTGTCGCATTGAGTCTTAAATTCATGAGTAAAGATATGATCTATAAAATCTATAACATAATCCACATCATGCTAAGGATTAAATGCAATGCAATTTGGCGGCGCAGGAGAGCGTTACTTTAGAGTTCCTCGGAAAAATCAATTTTTTGAGGGTTGGTCAACGCGCGACATCGTGGTATCGGTTAGGTGAATTTCTTAATTGTCTATCAAATCACAAACCTCAACTTTCACTTAGCTTAGAGGTATCTCCTCAAATTACCTGAGCGTTTTCATACTTGGGGACTAATATGATCGGGATCGGGGATAAGCAAGATCATTAAATGGATGGCGCAGATCGACCAATATCATCAGCAGATAAAGGTTCAATCCAAATCCAAAAGTTTGGTGTTCTATAAATCAGTCGATAGTTAATGAGTGCATCGGCGTCAGCGGATTGTCTTTGAAATTGTTTTGTTGGCGTCTCTAGGAAAAGTTTCGTCTCTGACCCAAACTGTCATACAGGAATGGCGTGGAAGTATAGATATGACCCGAGGAACAACCAAAGATGACATGGGTTATAACTGAGCAATATAGACTATCTACGCAAAAAAACACGTCACGGTTGATTTGACCTTTTCAGCATGAGAAGTGTTTCTTTTCGGCGTTGGTGATTTTCTTTAGACATATGTTATCATGCCCTTTATCCCTCTTCATCAATGCCAATGATATTTCGGCGATCGGCGATTATTGTTGCCTATGTTGACATTTTATCCTTTGGATTATGCCGATGTCAACAATACATCAGCAATTATCGTTGTTATGTGGGAATTTTGCCTTCCATATTTCACCGGTCTTATTAGCAAAGGTAAAATCGGGATTATCACGAGACGAAGAATCTCAATGTAGAGGGAGAGTTTCAGAAAGTTACCAAAAAATAGCTAATGATTATACACCAGTGTTACTTACATATATCTATTTTTGCACACTCACAAACGAAGTATCTATTTATGTCGAAAACCAGCTAGTAACAGTGTGTGGGTGGAGGGATGGTCATTTTCGAATTCAACAAATATTTTATTGGTTGGTTGTTGAACACTACACCCATCAATCGATCAATAACTCAAGACTTTTATGTCCTTGGCCCCTATATATATTTTCCTCAAAGAGTTATCTCAGGTAAGGAGAACCTAACCTCCCTTCGCTACGGGGGATATTGGCGTGCCCTTTATCCCATTTTTTCAATGCTAACAATACATCGATGATTATCGTTGTTCTGTGGGAATTTTTCCTTTCGTATTTCGCCGATGTCTATGATACTTCAGTGATTTTTTTTAAGGAATTATTTCCGCAGACCAAAATCGTTGATGGGCATGTGGCTTTGTATAAAAAAAAATTTAATTTGTGTGCACTTAGTCTAATGCCACGTTTACTTAGAGAAAAATGTCAATCTATTCAACAAACTTCAAACCAAACCGAATGTGATCGATGATAAAACATAACAATATAAAAACTCATTGATCCCTACACAACTAACTCCATTCAAAAATGACAAAGTGGTACCCAAAAGAAAAAATTCAAAAATACTATTAAAGTGTGTTGAGTGCTCAGCAAATGGCAATTATTTGGGTGAAAACAAAATCACTGCTCCTTCCCTCGTGCTTAGCCTGTGTAAATTGGTTGAGAAACCATCTAGATTTATTCTATTCCTTTTCAACACAACCTTTTCTATCAATGTGTACACAAGTTCCCAAGTTCGTGAATCCATATATACCTGTGGTATTTAGCTTTTCCATCCCCTTTCATGTTAACCACAATCATGTCCTTTCTAGACAAGAGTCGGGTAAGGCGTCCATTGGCGTGAGTCCATTTAGCTATCATTCATTTATTATGGTGTTGCTATGCTTCCAACGAGCATCCATAGCCCTGAAGGATTCACCCGGACATCACGGACCTTGATCTGCTTCCAGCGAGCGTCCATAGCCCCAAAAAAGTTACCTACATACCATCTCGTACTTTGCACTCTTTTTATGGATCATCTTTTTCTGGCATAAATACCAAGAGTGAGTCAGAGAGGAGGATATTTGTTTTTTGACAAGGTGAAACTGTTAAAGTGGAGATTTCCTTGGCTCTATCCATAGGTACATGTGATTGGTTCCATCTAGTCATCTTTCCATTTAGCTCTACTAGGCCACTAGGCATATATTTCATCGCTTTCCCAGGTAGTATGCTTACAAAGAAAAATATGATTTTGAAAATTTGTGTCCGCCCAGCGTCTCTTATTTTGCATGTTAGTGTAGTTTAGGAGCAGATTTTGCTTCGTCGTATTCATTAAATTCAACCATTTCTTTAAGAAACACAACTTAATTGAAAGAAAATGACAAAAAAAAAGAAATAATGAAAAAGGAGTTCGAAAACGGTCTTCCCTAAACCCACGAACTTGTCCTAATCAAATTATACATTGAAACAGAAAAAATAACTCAAAAAAAACATCAAAATTTATATATATATATATATATATATATATATATATATATATATATATATTAGGAGAAGTATTGTTTAAAGTCCTGGCCATTCACCAGGAGGGTGTCGAATTCCCCCCTCAGATTCTGCAACCAGTATGTGATTGCCCTGATCTTCTCGGCTACCTAAAAAGGTTTGAGCCACATATTTTAGAACTTTGAGTGTTTTCCTTTGGGCTTGTTTTCTTTATCACACTTCAAGACTAGGTCCCCTACTTAGAAATCCTTTTCTTTGTCCTTATGTTTTTCGAACCATATTTTAACTACATGTTGATGAGCAGTGAAATTAATTTTAGCCTTTTCCCTTTCTTCATCCAGCATGAGAAGGGTATCAATCCTTTGTTGTAAAGCGGATGAGGGTTGACCTCTTGATGCCTGAGCAAGCTGTAAAGATGGAAGATACAATCCATTTCAAATAATGGTTTCTTTCCCATATACCATAGAGTACGAAGAGTTTCCTATGGCTTCTTTAGGTGTTACTCTATCGGCCCATAGGGCATTATGAAGCAAATTATGCCAGTTCCTCTTATTTTCAACAATTGTTTTTTTTTTTAATTCTCACCAGGTTTTTATTAGTTGATTATGCTACCCCATTCCCTTGAAAATATTAGTTCATAGAATATATTATTATGATCCCCTTATTAAGGGTGAATTTTGTCAAGGGCATGGAAGAAAAGTAGGCAGCATTGTCAAAAATGAGAACGGAGGACAATCCAAACTTTGTTGGATTACTGAGAGGGGGGCTGAATCAGTAATAGCACAATGAAATATTTTGTATCCAAATAATCCAAGTGTATCAATGTAGAATTATTATCCAATAATGAGCAATAAGAAATGAACAATCACACACATACACAGTACACCAGTGTTTTACGTGGAAACCCAAATCGGGAGAAAACCAGGGAATGCTTTTTCTTATATGTCTTAAAGAATTACATTCATTGGAAGCACCAACTTCCTTTGTTTTCCAGCTACAACTGGAAGGAGGCTCCAACCCCCTAGTTTCTCAGGCTACAAACTAAGGGAAGCTCCAACTCCCCAATTCTCTAGCTACAACCAGAAGGAGGCTACAACCCCCTATGTTCTTCGGCTACAACCGAAAGGTGGCTAAAACCACATGTCCTTTCCCTATCCAACTGCCTTGTAATCAATTTATACTTGAACTGAACATGTATCTACAAAATAAAACAGGTACAGGACCTGTAGTGCTGCAGCCTGCGTATGTACGTGCCCTATCTGTTATGCAGCCCGCTTATGTATGTGCCCTAACTGTTATGCATCCTGTGTATACCTTCTAGAACTAGCGTTTCCTTTTACTTGAAAAATTTTGACCCTCTATAACTTCATTCACATAGATCTGTAACCTGTCACTATATCCAAATTGTAACTTTACCTTGTGCATGCATTCTCATACATAACATTCACTCAAGACAAATATGTCTCTCTCTAGTCATGTGCCATATAGGTGTGTGAAATCATGAACAAATATACTTTCCTTCACATGATATTAGTCATCAAACCCTTTCTGATTTTCAGCCTCTCAAAACATAAACAAATACAAGATCTCAACTATGTACCATAAAAAACCCTTAGCCATATGCCAAGAAATACAAGATATGTCTCAACAAGAAGTATCAATGGTAAATATACCAGCATTGTATTTATGTAGATCTGACTTATGTAGAAGATCCCATGTAGCCACTAGTCTCTCTAGGGATAATCCTCAAATCTCCATTTACATTCCTCATGCATACATCAAAATCCAACTATTATAGAAGTAAGACATACCTTTTGAACCAATGGATGGATCTGATGTATCTGAGAACTTTAGACCTTCCTGGAAGCTTGATCTCGGAATATAGAACCTCTGCATCTTCATCTTCTCAATTTTCCATGGCTTCACCAACATGTACTCACCCTGTACACAGTTGGCCCATGTACATACTCACCCTATGCACAGACAGCTCGCATACATGTACGCACCCTATACACATCCAGCCTGTGTATGTACGCTCCCTATACACAGACATCCCGTGTACATGTATATACACAGACAACCCGCATACGCCTCAGAAAATATGTTTTTTTGTATTCGTTGTAATTCTAAGAATTTCGTCGTCAACCCTTCGTGCTACCTCAAACCTTCGCCACTTCATATGTATCCACAAGTATTTACAATAATCTTTACACAATAAAATAGATATACAATATGTACAAGTATGTCTTTAATGAGTGAGCTTTGCCTCTTATTTATTTCTTCATGTAGCCTTACACTTTCCTTATTTTAGGGCTTCTTCATTTAAAATGATTTCTTTTGCAAAGCACTTTGACCCTTGGGGGATTCTATAAGACTTATGAGGGGTTCTCCAACTTCATATGGTCATAACTCTCTAACTGTGAGGAGTTATGTGACGTTCCACATACCACCGAAAATGGCATGACAAAAACTATCCATCTAGGATAGTTTCACTAACAAATTCATTGTCCTTCATCTCGTTATTCTACAATTAAGCATGGTTTCTCTCACTCCACAAAGCGTCTTCCCATGAGGGATTTCACCATAAGGGGACCACTTTGGATTTCATCCATCTTTGCTTCTTACCAACCATGACAAGACAATAATGAGTGATCTTTACATCAAACAAACTTGGGTCCATTACCAAAACCTTTGTGCTACGGAGCTTTCTTCAAGGGTTGACATCAATGACAACCAACCTTAATCAATAGTTATCAATTTTTGTTCTAAAAATTGGATTACTACCCTTTCATTAACGTGTGTGAGAGGGATAGCCTTCGTCCATATTGTAAAATAATATGTGGCAGTCAAGACATATTTATTTTGTTTTGAATAATTGGGAGTAAATTCTCCTATGAATTATATTCCTCATTGTTTGAATGATTTGGATATGGTCATCGGCTGGAGTGGAACGGTTGCCCTCTTTTCCCTACTGGCACTTAACTGGAAAGATTTACGTTTACCGGCATATGCATGAGCATCCCTGAACATAGTAGGCCAATAATAACCAGCCCTTAATATTTTGTGAGCCATGGTTTCCCCTACAAAATTTCCACCCGCTGGACCGTCATGGATTTTTGGCAGTACCTTTTATGCATCATCATGTTCAATACATGTAAGGAATACTCCAGAATAATTTACATGAAAAAGTACAGAATTTATGAGGCGATATTGAGTCGATTTTAGTCTGAGAGCTCTCCTTTCTCTAGGGTTTAGGTTTTTTGGACAAATTCCATGATGTAGGAGATATGACAAGTTTCCATACCAGGATTCTTTCCTAGGAGGTACGTATAAGGATTAGTTGTATCATAATGACAACTCATTTTCCAAACCGAAGTCTTTGGTGTTAATCAAATCTTGAGCCTCAGTGGCCAATTTACATAATCCTTAACCCTTGACTATTTTGCCAGGTTTTGTGTTTAGATCAAATTATTGGATGACTTTCATCCAATTCCCCCTTATTTCTCCCATCTCATGTTGAACAAATATCGTACCGTTGGATGAGGTACTATGACTTTAGTGTGATTCTTCAGGATATAGGATCTGAAATATTTGACATCTTTATATACTGGGTAAGCCTATTTGTCTATAGCAGGGTAGTTCAATTCGGTTTCCTGGAGGTTGGTGATCATAAAGGATATTGGTGCTTAATTATTTTCATCATCCTTTTGAGTAAGTACTGCAGTCAAGGATTAGTCATAAGCAAAGGTATAAAAAACAAAAATTGTTGAAATCGGGGCTTCGTAACACTGGTTCTTGGGAGATGGAAGTTTTGATGTTATTGAAAGCACCTTTCTTCTCTTCATCCCAATTAAACTTTGAATCTTTGTGAATAATTATTTGTAAACGTTTGACAGGTTCGGTGAAGTCAGGAGTAAATTTTCTCACAAAATTGATTTTCCCAAAGAAAGATTGCATGGCCTTTTTATTGTGAGGCAAGGGGAGTTTAGCTATTACTTTTATCCGCTCAGGGTCGATGCTAATTCATTCTTGAGATACAATATGACCTAGTATTTTCCCTTCCTCTATGACAAAGATGGTTTTTGTAGGGTTCAAAGATATTCCATATTTCCTACACCTCTCGAATATCTGAGTCAAATGTTGAATGTGGTCTTCCTTGTTTTTTGAGTATACCATAACGTCATTTGAATAGACTACCACACACTTGTTAATAAATCCCCTAAAAGATACATCCATGGCCCTCTGGAAGGTCACCCTTGTGTTAATCAGCCTGAAGGGCATGCATTTATAAGCAAAGGTTCCCCACTTGGTTTGAAAGGCAGTTTTTAATCGATCATCTTCTGAAACCAGGACCTAGTTATATCCCAAGAAACCATCTAGGAGGGAAAAACTTTCAAAGTTGGATACTGTCTGTAAGAGTTGTTCCATGGGTAGGATTGGGTAGTTATATTTTTTTGATGCTCTGTTAAGGTTTTCTAAATCCACACACAGATGGATATCCCTAGACTTCTTTCTGACAGGCACCAAATCAGCTACCCAGGAAGAGTGTCTTACCTAAAAGATAATCTTAGCATCTAATAATTTCTTCAACTCTTGATACATTAGAGGTTGCAGAGATGGGCAGTACTTCCTAAGATGTTTTTGGAAGGGTTTTATTCCATATTTTAATGGTATTGTGTGTTGGATAATGCGAGTATCGTATGTTTTGAATTCTCCATAATACCAAGCAAAGATATCTTGATATTCCTTAAATAGTTTAAGATAAGATTTCATGTCTTCTTTGGACATTGTCTTTCCTAAATTGACATTCTTGGGATTCTCAGGGGTGCCTAGGTTTATAATTTCATATATAGGACATGAGCTCCATGTCTTTTCATTCTTTGGCCCTCTGAATCTTTCCCTCAAGTCAAAAAGGTTCTCTAGATTAGCTACTCTTTTAGTTATCATGTGAAACTTGGGTTTGTCATCGGAGTGATTTTTTCCTTTCTTTTGTTCGTGGAGATTTGATTATGTGAGTAGTTCTTGGAATACTTCATCCCAATGGCCAAATCCTTAAAATTCTCATGATTAGTCAAGAAATCTACAATATGTTCATCCCCTTCAAAGACTATCCAGTTAGAAATGTTGTTAGGTACCGATGGTTTGTAGAGTAGTTCTACTGAAAACCTTGAAGCTTCATACTCTTCTAAAGGATATAATCTTGAGGTTGCAGTGGCTAGAGCATAAGCAAGGGTATTTTTTTATCCTAGGAACAGCGGTAATGTTGAAGGCCTCAAAATTGTCTATTATTTTGCGCACCTCTTGATGATAATTCCTTAAGTGAGGTGAATTGCAATGTATAGTATTATTCATTTGTCTAACGATAATTTCAGAGTCTCCAAAAAAATTTAGTTCTTTGATGTTTAAGTCGATGGATTTCTTTAGTCCCTGGACTAGAGCTTCATATTCAGAAATGTTTTTAGTGCATTCGAATTCTAATCAGCAGGATCAGAAGTTTTGTTTTCCCTTTGGGTCAATGAGGATGCATCCTTCTCCCGACCCTTCTTGTCATTTAGAGCCATCAAAGTGCAACGTCCAAATTTGGGGAGGATAATTTCTAACTTCTTCATGTATATTTATTTTTTCAATGTCAACCTCCTTGTTTGTTACTCTTGTCAAAGAACCCTGACGGAGGATGCTTATTTTGCGGCCGCTAGTAAGTCTATTTGAAATATCATTTGGAATTTTTGTGTGAAAGGTTTGTCAGACATGTGAGGGGAAAAATTATCGAAATCATAATCACAAGAGTAGTTTCCTAACACAAGGAACTTTGTTGATGAGGGTTCATTTGGGGTCTCTAAATCAGTGACGATATGTTTGAGGTATCTTTCTCTGTCAACCCTTATCATGTTTGGATTTCCTTTCAATGGAAACCAAAGGTGACCCTATTCGGTACTAAAGTATCCATTTAATTTCTCAGACTAGTCTCGGCTAAGTAGCATTCCATAGGCCTCTAAGTTGTCTACCACGATTATGTCAATTACTTGAACAAATTTGGGATGTGTAGCAATTCTTATTATGACATATTTCAGTTCGCCAATGAGCTTTATTTGAGTCATGTATATTTGTATAACATGTTTATCACGTTTGGCCGAGGTTGCGTTCAGTTTCTTACAGATTGAAAATGGCATGACATTTGAAGATGCCCCTGAATTGACTAGGAAATTATGTAGATTTCTGTTAAAAACTTCAAACGTCAAGAGGAAATGAGGAACAAAAGGCCTTCCTTTTTTATCCAAAGAATAATCATTCACATTTATCTTATTTTTTAAGTCTGTGGGAGATGGGGCGTCACCTTGGTTAGTGTTTTTCATAGAGGCATATGTTAATTTTAAGGCCTGTAACAAAAAAACCTTTTGTTGAGGAATCCTACACATGTCCATGACAAACATGTTAGCTTTCATATTCTTCAAGTCTTCTACTACATTGTAGTATAACTTAGGCATTTCCCATGTATGTATGTTTGTGGAATTTTGATGGGAAGAAATTAAGGGTTTGGGGTGATCAGTCGCTTGATTCCCTCAATATGATTGAGTAGTGGTGGGATTACTTTGGACAGGTTGACTTTTACTTCATGTCTGTACAGCCAAAATTTCAGTCGGGGGTCCCTACACCTCAGCAATGTCATTGAAAGGTATCGAGTGATTGGGATCCCATAACAACATGGCGGTCTCTTCAGGTGGTTCTTGACTTTCTTGATAGGTGATGCCTATTTCCAAGCCACTAGGTTCCTCAGTTAGAGAACATTCGTCTAGGAATCGATTATCCATTAGATTAATCGCATGAAACCCTTGGGGGAAGTCCCTTTCTGAATGTTTTTCTTGATGATATGTACAGAAGGATTCATAGGCTATGTTCTCTAAGTCGATGTTCAAGTTGGTTGGGGGAGGTTCTATAGTCTTGAAAGGTGGGATCCTTTTAAAAAAGGTTTTATAAGGTATTTGATTTTGGTTACCTTCCCCAACACTCCTTTTCATATCTACGATCTCATTGGAAAGTTTTTTTATCATCCACTGCAAGCTTTCTATGTCCCCTCCCTCTTTTTTGGGTCCTTGTTCTGTTTGTTTGCCCGGGGATCTAGTCAACAAAAGTCCCCTCTTGGGTGGAGGTTGGGTTTCTTTATTTATTAGTGAGATATGACCTTATTTGAATCCTTTCATTTGGAATTCAATCGTTTTAGATTCTTTGAAGTTTTCAGCTAGAGTATGTTTGGCATCCCTTTTTATGAACATGGAAATAGAAGTTGGGAGAGCATTAGAATATACTTCAATCTGCATCTCCTGAGTAGGTTTAGTTTGGGTTGGAATTTGTTCAAAATGGTGGTGAAACTTTGGTTGAAATCTTTGACCTTTTTTTTTGGATTCAGTGGCAATGAAAATTTCAGCCATTAAAACTCCTATAGTAGTTTATTCAACAAATTTGTCCAAGAAATCCTTTTGAAACTTTGTCCAGCTATTTATGGAACCAACAGGTAGGTTGAAATACCAAGTTGAAGCTGAATTTTCAAAGGTATAAGGGAACAGTCTACACACCACATCTTCGTGTTGTACATTCATCAACCTTATCGCTAATATGAAATTCGTAATATGGTCTTCAGGCAATCCAGAGGTTTCAAGGTCAAATTTGGGAAGTAATTTTTCTAGATGTCTGGGTAGGTTATGCACCTGTCCTGGGATTTCCAAAGCATCTCTTGCCAACCATGGTTGAATGTATCTAGGTCGATCTCCCATTTCTCCATTGTTATCGTTATTATCCCCCATGTCTTGTGATTCGAAACTTGAGCGATCTAAGTTAGACTCATCCTCTTCAAATTCAAAATCGTCAGGTTCAGAGTAGTTACCAGTTGGTGTTTTGGGTATCAGATTAAGGGGTTGTTCGATCTTTGTGAGGGAAAAATCTATCAAGTCTTCTATCGTGTGAACAAAAAACCTGGTCAGGGGTGTCAACAATCGGTCTGCTTATTTTTATTTTTCTTCAAGGGAGAAGAGGATCTAAAGGTAATGCTCCGATCTGTCGGGCATAAGCTCTAGTGATTCTTCTAAACTTATTTAACTCTTCACGGGGAAGGGCGTAAGGTATTTTAGAATACAGGTGTTCTTCCTCTTTGTGTTGAGGTGAGTTACTCGTAGTGGGAGTACTCTTTGTATGTGGGTTTTCTTGAGAATGACTAGCCATGCATGTGGGCTATTTTGAATCTATAGGATATGCGGAATATATTATCAGAAATATTGTTATCCATGCATTCGTCGGGACATCCTTCTAGTGCCAATTTTGTTGAGGGGTCTAATATCCCTTTGACTCAATAGCAGGAATCAAATATGCTTGAGAGACCCAATTAGACTCGCATGCGTTTACGGAGTGGTATGGTTCTCCAGATTTGTTATCTAGTTGGATTTATCGATGGGATTTAATCGTGACCGATATATATGTATTTTTGTCAAACCTTTCCTCAATCTATGCAATCTTCTTCTTTTTTTATTTTTATCATTAGTGGAAAAGAAAGGTGGAGCCTAAGCTAGATGACAGAGAGAATTTATAATGTATTGGAAGAAACTGGATTTTTGGATAACCTTATATACCTCATCATGCAGAAAATGAGGATCGAAACTACTTCAAGCTAGCAATAATACTATTTGACTTGCAAACATTCAACATCGTCTGAGATAACAATTACGGAAAGAAAATATATACGTGACAAAAACTTAGTGCGAGAAAAGTAAATTTCAATGCTCTATTATCAATCACATATTAACACAATCAATTTATATTCATCAATTAGAATAAAAGAACTGTCACAGCATTATAAGATAACTTAAATAACATATACAACAACTCTTACTCAAATCAGCAACAAAATATTGAATTCGAAGACATAGATAATCACCCTCGGTTCAATAACATTCACGCCTCAGATGAAAGAAGTTCCTTTGGTTCTAAACAGAACTTCTAAATTAAAAAAACTTGCACAGAAATAATTCTCTTACAATATTTTTAGAAAAAGTCTTTCTCTCCAAAACCATCAACCCTTAACCACAAGGTCGATCCTCTTATTTACAAAAAATATCTAAACTGAAAATAGCTATTAAATTTGTTTTAAGTCAAGAAAACAACACGTGGTGGAATGTATCTATCAGTTCTCTTTAGATCATCTTGTCATTTTACTAAAGTGGATTGTTCCTTTCATACTCTGACCACCTACAGAAGAGATCTTCGCATGTATTTGCATAAGGGAACCTGTGTTGATCCATCGGAGTGGAGAGGACCTCTTTCATCTCAACTACCCGTTATTTATACTTGATTAGTTTGACACTCATGTGCAGTAAGACTGCAATATTTTTAATCAGGGGCTCCATAAACGTATTCACTTGACCCGGGATCATGCTTGAAACTTGTGAAATCTATGTTTCGCATACCTGGTCTTKCTTTGCATGCCGCTTAACTATGTCATGTAAATTGGAAAAATGCTCTGGTGGGAAAAACTCTGGTAGGTCAATATTTCTCATTTCCTGATTGATTTTCTCCCATCTTTTCTCACACTCTTCCCATCTTTCCTGCATTTTCCACCRGGGTTCCTGGACCATGCTTACCCAATGTTCAGCTGCCTTCCCTATTCAGGCGATGTTTCTCTCCATCAGTACTCGGGTGCCATGCTCTTTTGTATCTTGGCACTTATGTACTTCGTTGATGTAGTCTATTCATTCCAAGGCTTTATGTGCCTTCTCATACCATCATTTCATGTCTTTAGAGATTTCCATCCCCATAAGGGTATATTCTTGGAAATCATCTATGTGAGCAGTGAAGAGGTCTCTCTCCCTTGTGAATTGTGCATACATCTCTTGGAACTCACACTTCAAGAGTACCACCACTTGTGTTGAATTTTGGTAATACTCTACTTGATGTCGCAAATGATCCAACTCTTTATTCACGGATACTACCTCTCTTTCATCCTTTTTTTGCCTGTTTAAAGTGGCATCGTTTATGGCCATCCCTAGTCCAATTATCTCAGTCATTTTAGCACATTCTATGTCAAATAGCGTCTCCTCTATGGTTATAAACATGGTACTATCGAGCGTGAGCTTCCTTTTCTTGAATTTTCTTCTCATCACAGCTTTAATTTTCCTGTCATAAGCAATTGCATGTATATCGTTGACTTCGTCTACTATTTCAGGAATATGTTGTTCTCCCCATGACAGAGTATTCTATTATGAACATAAATATACATATAAAATAGATATTAATAACATAATAATTAAATGAAAATTAATAAATAATAATTATTAATAATGAAAGGACGTGACTATTGGTTAAGGGAACCCCTGCGTGGATATATAAACAAGCCCTCATTCTCAATTGTATCTCATCTCATCTATTCATATTTTACAAATTTATACATTATTCCTAAATGGATTATTGTGTTATATTCCAATTATTTTGGATAATTCTTGTGTGAGCGAACTTTGTTCGTCTCATTTGGTATCAGAGAAAGTCTGATCTCGGCCCTTGGCTGCTAGACCTTTGGTCAAATTTCATTTCTCTTGGCAACAAAACTATTGGCTTTTGGCCACATAAAAATCCAAGGGTGGTGGTCAAAGACCAAAATTAGAGAAACTCTTTGAAAAAAAATTGATGTTGCCAAAAGCTAATAGTTTTGTTGCCAAGAGAAACGAAATTCGACCAAAGGTCTAGCAGCCAAGGGCTAAGATCAGACTTGCTCTGATAACAAATGAGACAAACAAAGTTCGTTCACACAAGAATTATCCAAAATACTTGGAATATAACACAATAATCCATTTAGGAATAATGTATAAATGTGTAAAATATGAATAGATGAGATGAGATACAATTGAGAATGAGGGCTCATTTATATACCCATGCAGGGGTGCCCTTAACCAATAGTCATGTCCTTTGAGACATGTCCTTTCATTATTAATAATTACTATTTATTAATTATCATTTAATTATTATGTTATTAATATCTATTTTATATGTATATTTATGTTCATAACATATTGTCTAGGCCTCCCGCCGCATAGAGGTGTTCCATGGCAGGTTATTTATCCCTTTCAAGGGTAGGCACCTGATATCCTTCCTTCTCAATTAGTAGTTTATGTGGAAATTTTGTTCCATCAGCTTGTTCCATTCCATGGCTTGGTCCGCTTAGTTCCCTAGAAATGGAATTTCATGTATGTTCTGGTGACTTGGCCTTCTGTTGGTCGTTGTCAGTTGACGGATTATTTTTCCTAGATGGGGAATTAGGCGAAGGATCGATATTGGCTGAGAGTTCGGTCATTGAGATGTCAATTTTTGGCTGCCTCGTTCCTTCTTGTTCACTTGTATTAAAGTCGTTCTTAGAGTTTTTATCCTTAGGCTTGTGTTCCCAGTTGATTGATAAATACAGTGTCAAGAGTGTTTCTAGCTTCTAGGTTGCCTTCTTGGGGATTCGGGGCCAAATCATCAAAAGATAGAGTAGATGTTTCACTTGGTTCCTCCTCTTGTGTGATTGGCACCGAGGTTATGTGAGAAGCTTATGAACCTTCCTCATCATCATATATGGTGATTAAATCTATGAGGAAAGTAGACATGTCTGTCCCACTTGATGCTCTCGCTAACCTTTGCTGAGTTGTAGTAGCCATCGGTGATCCTACCTGTGGTGACATAGGGCAGGTGTTTTCTTTTTCAGTAGTCTCTTCTGGTGGAATTTTCTTTGAGCCATTTCGTTATGCCTCATGGTCGTTTATATCGTCTGGGGTAATTCTCAAGGTTCCTATCAAAGGATTAAGTAAGGGATCTTCCCCTAATATTTGCATAGCTCTATCGGCTTCTTCTAGTAACAACATCCCCCTTATCTGTGCCTCTATCACTTTTGTTGCTCTGTTTTCTTCTCTTACTCTAGTAAAGGCTTCTTGGGAATATTTCTCTATTGTCTCAACTTGTTCATCCATGGTCGTTGCTTTGAATTTGGTCATATTTGGGTTAGCCCTTCTATGGAGCACCTCCTCCCAGTCTTGGTCGCGCTCGATAAAGATCTCATCTTCGAAATTTTCATGAGCGTATAGCCAACATGAGGATACTTGCAATGTGTGCTGGAGTACCAACCCCTTTGGATCATTCTTGTGAAAATGGCCTGTGGGGAACTAATACTCAAGTTGACTCAATCCTTCTTGTTTCACCTCCGTAATGGCTTTTACCATATAAAACCCAATATGAAAACCATAGGGTATGAAAGCCCTCTTCTTATCCTTTACCAGAGAAGCATTATAGCCTTGCAGAATGGTATGGTAACAAATTTATTCAAATATGAGATGGTCTAGGACATGAATGGAGAGTAAGTGTGGTGCACCAGTAGCCCCGAACACTATGATATAAGTTCTTTTTTCTTCAAAATACCAGTGGCCAACTTTGGATATTATCTGTTTGGTTGTCACTGAAAGCCTTGGGCATTCTTTTCTAAATATAATAAAGTGCACTCTATCTATAAACTCATCACATATCATGGTGTAAAAAAACTTGTACCTATTCTCCAATAAAATGCTAAAATAAACATGCACGGGTAACTCGGAAATATGCCATCTTAAATTCATACCTGCAAAAATGTTTCTCGCGTAGATTACGTCCAACAGGTAGGATGCCATGTAGAAAACTAATGTTTCTCCATATTTTGGTTTCTGGGCCTATAGGATTTTGATACTTAGTTGTTTGGAAATGATGGCTCCCCAATTGAAACCGCTCCTGGAGATCACCACGGTATATGCCAAGGAAATCTATGCCTCTGAAAACTTTGAGCCATCCTTTTCTCCATGCAATCAGAAGATGAAAGCCATTAAATACATATAATCTCTTTGAGGTTTATAGTGTTGTAACATACATTTCTCCTATTTGTGAAATTTGTATCCTCTTTCCACCACAAGGCTAGTAGTCGGCTGGTGTCATGAAGCTCATAAAACTTGACCACAAAATATGTATTTAGCCTCTCCTCTGAGTCTCTGAGTTTGTAATAATTTTGTACCTCTACTGGAAGAAATATATTGATACATTCACCCTCCCCATTGTTGATTGTGCATTTCATTGTGTCTGCATGGTCAATTATCCATCCCAGGGTTTTGATGCAAGGCATAAATGGGGTTCGGAAAGCCACCATGTGCAGAAATGATGGCCTAGTATTCGAGAAGAATTGGTCATCCAATACCCTGATGTCTGGGTTGTTATGAGGTGTAAACTTTGAGTAATCTTCCTGGCTTATGTTTTTTAAAAGATCCACCCAATGTGGGAGCATCACTTTAGATCCAGTGCTTTCCTATGTGTCCCCAAACATTGGAGGCTGGGTAAATTGTTTCTCGGTCGAAGTCCGAATGATTGATTCTGTTTTTGAAACAAAATCAATCTCCCTTACAGTCGCCAATGGCGATCATTCGTCGACCTCCATTTCTTTCATTTTGGGCATTCTTGGTGAGTGCCTCATCGTCGGCTTTCGATGAGGCATTTTCCTGCAAAAAATGCTATAAAAGTAGCAAGTTAACTTCGACAAAAGTTATCAGAAACGATCGTAAATGCAAAAAATAAAGACCACGCTTACCTCTTCCTTGCAAGAAATAACCTGGGCTTACTCATAATTGAATTGATACAACGAACTGTAACCTCTTCGATGCTCTCTCTTGCTCCTTCATCTGCTTGGGAGATCAGTGATTTGCGAATGGAATACCATGCTTGGGCACAAACTTTGTAATTTAAAACATACCTACCTTGTCACATCGATTCTTAAATTCAGGACTGCATATATGATCTATACAATCTATAACATAATCCACATCATGCTAAGGATTAAATGCAATGCAGGTTGGCGACACAGGAGTGTGTTACTTTAGAGGTAATCAGCAAATTCAATTTTTTTAGGGTTGGTTTGTGCACAACATCATGGTATAGGTTATGTGAAGTTCTTAATTGTCTATCAGATCGCAAACCTCATCCTTATCTTAGCTTTGAGGTATCTCCTCAAATTACCCGAGTGTTTTCACACTTTGGGACTAGTATGATCAGCATCATGGATAAGCAGGATCATTAAATGGATGGCGCAGATCAGCCAAGATCATCGGTGTCGGCATATAAAGGTTCGATCCAAATCCAAAAGTTCGGTGTTTTAGAAATCAGATGTTATTTAATGAGTGCATCGACATCGACAGATTGTCTTTGACGGTGTTTCGTTGGCATCTCTAGGAAAAAGTTTTGACGCCAACCCAAACTGTCGTACAGTGTGTTAAAACGTAAAATTGATCATGTAAAGGAGGATTTATGGTTTTCAGAGCCTACATTTAGCCATATCTCCCAGTATTATTTCATACTATCAACTAAAATCATCCTCGAAGTATTCAAGCTATAGTTGAGTTGGCGTTGCGAACTAGTTAAGGAAGAGGGTTGTAGGTTGGATAGGTTGCAAGCATCCTAGTGCAAATTCAAAATTACCAGCATCAACCTCATAGCCATCAGGTACTCCATGAGATTTTTTTTCTTGTTTGGAGATCAAGAAGGGTTTGGCTAATTTATTTTCCTTTGGCGTTACGAACTGGATTAGGCGTTGTGAATTTAGACAAGAGCTAGGAATGTGCTAAACTTTGTTCTAAGACTGTTGAATTGGTATTTTTGACCAGTTGACTTCCAGGAGGATTCTTGGGTCAAATAGGATGAATTTTCAAAATAAAAAGGAGTTTTTTGTCAAGAAAATACCCAAGAACATTAACCTCTTTCATTTTTCACACAGACGTCATGGATTGGGAGATTCGAAGGAATCTTTGAGCCCTATTTTTTCAGTTTTCATGATTTCATGTTTGAGACATGTTTTTGCGAAACATATTTCGGCCAGATGGAGATGAATTTCAAGAAACCTAAAGAGTTTTTTCTTTAGAACGAGATTATCTACCAAAATCATTCTCATATTTTACACAACTTTTATAGTTTGATAATTACAAGTGTCATTTTGAAGCTTATTTTTCAGAATTTCGCCTCTTGAAAAGCAGGAAATCAGTGAAAACGTGTCATTCTTTGTTTGTAATTGTTTATATTTTGGGAAAGGGTTTGGAGTTCGAATTGGTGATATGAGTGATATATATTTCATGGTACAAGGGTAGAGTGGGGTTGGATTCATGATCCAAGATAGGAGAGAGCTGGAGGAGCAGTCTAGTTGTTCAATTGTAAGCCTGAGGGCTTGTTGTAATTATTTTTTTTTCCATTAGAGATTCACTTAAATTGTTTATCAGACTTTGTGTTATTTCATTGTCATTTCTTCTTGTCAATTTTCTTGAATAGAATTACAGGTGTTGAATATCAATGCGTGTTCATGACCAGGATATTCATGAGTTGTGAATGAGTTGTAGCGATTTCCTCCTTGCATGATTTATGTTATGATAATCTTTGGGTCATTTTAGAAGAGAGGATCTTTGCTTAATTATTTTTCTTTTTTATGTTATCTTCCTTATACCTTCATCCATCAATTATAACTCTTTTTTTTTCTGATAGGCAGCTTGAGTGCCTTTGATCTGCAAAGTGGTGTTGACTCCATGTCCAATGGAAGACCATTGATCTACAGTCATAATGTTGCCCTCTTTCTTTTGCTTTCTTGATGATCCACTCTTTAAATTTGATTTAATTTATTTCCAAGTTCAAATGGTTGAGCAGAGCTGCCTATTGTAATATTTTGATCAGACACAGACATACTTTGGTTTATGTATGAGATCTGAGATAGTTTGATTAATAGAAGTCGACCTCTTTTCACTATCTTTCTTCTTCTTACTCTGATTGATAATTATTGGATGATCCTTATGAGATGTTATAGTTTTGTTATAATGGATGTTTGATTATGATGTTGTTGTAAATGTTTTCAGTGTTTTAAAGTTTAGTTTAAGAGGTTCTTGTGACTGAGATTTTTCTTCACCTAGCTGTTAGAAGGCCCGATGCTTATAGCATACCTATTCATCTTCCTCACCAAGTCTTCCATCGACTCACATTTATGTTTAAACCATAGATTGAAGTTAATCAAAACCTTATTTGCTTATGCATGCTAGCCTAGATTTTATGTGTGGAAACATTGCTATGTTGAGTTTTGTCCATTTGAAATTCTATCATAAATCTCCATTTACAAACCTATTTGATGGGTGTTGGGATTATCCTCTTGCAATCTAAGGGTGACTCTCAGTGCTAACATTTTTAGCATCATTGTCGAGGAGAGAAGTGTGAAGTGATCTTCATTGGGAGAGCGACATAGATCCATCTCTTGATGGTAGACAAGAGAGGGACACAGAAGTTGACTGTAATCATCTACCTGGCGACTCCATGAAGGAAAAATCTAGCAGTGCTTCCACAATATTAAGATGTAAAAGGAATTTTCTTCTATTTTGGCTCGGAGGTTTGCACTTCTTAACTTTTCTGCAATTCCTGGTTTCCCACATCTAGTACCTCATATGTCAGAATGGGGATATTTTTTGCCTATCTTCAAAGAGAGGAAGGAGGATAATCAAACAGATCACCTCATCAATTTTCTTGAGTGCATGGATCAATTAGATCTACATCATGAGGATGTTTGTATGAATATTTTCATGCACTCATTAGATGGTGATGCACGTCAATGGTATTTCTCATTACCTCCTTCCAACATTTCATCCTTGAAGGATTTCCACACAGTATTCAAGAAACATAGTAAAAGGTATTTTTCAGATGAGTTTTTATTTGAAGAATGTTGTGAGAAATATGAATTGCATGATGAGATTGGAGATATCGATAGAGAAGAAATTGTCCCTCACAATATTCATCAATTTTATAATGCTCTTCAAGATGATATGTTTTCCCACAAACATGAAATAGAAATGAATGATGAAGAGGCTCAAAGTTTTCCTGCTACAATTATTTCTTATTGTTATAAATATGAATATTTGATTGCTCTAGCTATAAAACATGAGGATCCGTTGTATTTTGGTCAAATAGCACTTGAAATCAGTGAAGGCAACCCACATCTTTCAGATTTGCAGATAGAAGGAACTTGCAGCAATCATGAGGAACTGAATTTGCAGAGACCATTTACTTTCAAGATGGAAAAACAATAAGACTGTAAGTATGATTGTGATCTTGATTTTGAAGATCCAGTGGCAGTCTTACTAGAGTCATATCTTTCAGATTCTCTAAAGTTTTCATATTTTTTCATATCACTAGCACTTGTGGGTGAGAATGATTTTGTGAAGGATTTTTTATGGCTACAGTTATGTTTTTGTTATTATCTTCTAATAAATGGAAAAAAGGGGATTCTTTCAGTCATGAAGTTACTTGTATGGTTACATTGGAAACATGACTTTACTTGAGCCAGCAGCATATAGTTGATTAGAGTAGGAGTGTGCATGAATAAGCTCAGTATATGAGTATTTGTTTTCAGTTTTCAATAAATAAGCAGAGTTGCTCTCAGTATATCAGGATATGACAGAAAGTACATATCAAATCTTGAATGTTTGCAAAGGATTGGTTTCACGGGACAAATGAATCCATATCCCAATGGATAAGGAATTTGGAACTACTAGGTTCTTGGAACCTCACAGGGAGGTCTCCATCCCCTCTAGAGCCAGATATTAACACATAAAATTGATCATGTAAAGGAGGATTTATGGTTTTCAGAGCCTACATTTAACCATATCTCACGGTATTATGTCATACCATCAACTAACATCCTCCTCAGAGTATGCAAGCTATAGTTGAGTTGGCGCTGCGAACTAGTTAAGGAAGAGGGTTGTAGGTTGGATAGGTTGTAAGCATCCTGGTGCAAATTCAAAGTTACTAGCATCGACCTCATAGCCATCAGGTACTCCATGAGATTTTTTTTCTTGTTTGGAGGTCAGGAAGGGTTTGGCTACTTGATTTTCCTTTGGCACTACGAACTGACGCAGGCGCTGTGAATTTAGACAGGTGCTACAAAATGCGCTATGAAATGTGTTGCGAAAACTCTATTCTAAGACTATTGAACTGGTATTTTTGACCAATTGACTTCTAGGAGGATTTCCAGGTGAACCAGGATGAATTTTCAAAATAAAAAAGAGGTTATTTTCAAGCACGGACCCAAGAAGATTAACCTCTTTCATTTTTCACACAGGTGTCATGGATTTGGATATTCGAAGGAATCTTTGAGCTCTATTTTTTTCATATTTCATGATTTCCTGTTTGAGACATGTTTTTGCGACACGTATTCCAGCCAGTTGGAGATGAATTTCAAGAAACCTAGAGAGGTTTTTCTTTAGAATGAGATTATATACCAAAACAATTCTCATATTTTACACAGTTGTTATATTTTGAGAAATACAAGTGGCATTTTGAAGCCTATTTTTCATAATTTTGCCTCCTTAAAAGCACGAAATCAGTTAAAATGTGTGATTCTCAGTTTGTAACTATTTCTATTTTGGGAAATGGGTTGGAGTTCAAATTGGTGATGTGGAAAGGACCTATAGTGATAAATTTTTCATGGTACAAGGGTAGAGTGGGGTTGGATTCATGATCGAAGAGAGGAGAGAGATGAAGGAGCAGTCTAGTTGCTCAATTGTAAGCCTAAGGGCCTGTTGTAATTAGTTTTTCTGCCATTAGAGATTCACTTAAATTGTTTATCAGAATTTGTGTTATTTCGTTGTCATTTCTTCTTGTCATTTTTCTTGAATATAATTATAGGTGTTGAAGATCAATGTGTGTTCATGAGCAGGAGATTCATGAGTTGTGAATGAGTTGTAGCGATTGCCTCCTTGCATGATTTTTGTTCTAATAATATTTGGTTCATTTTAGCAAAGAGGATCTTTGTTTAATTATTTTTATTCTTTATGTTATCTTCCTTGTACCTTCATCCATCAATAATAACTCTTTTTTTCTGATAGGCAGCTTGATTTCCATTGATCTGCAAAGTGGTGTTGACTCCATGTCCAATGGCAGACCACTGATCTACAGTCAGAATGTTTCCCTCTTTATGTTGCTTTCTTGATGATCCACTCTTTAAATTTGATTTATTTTTTTTCCAAGTTAGAATGGTTGAGCATACCTCCCTATTGTAATATTTTGATCAAACAGAGACATACTCTGGTTTATGGATGAGATCTGAGATAATTTGATTAATAGAAGTCAGCCTCTTTTCATTATCTTGCTTCTTCTTACTCTGATTTCTCATTATTGGATGATCCTTATGAGATGTTATAGTTGTGTTATAATGGATGTTTGATTATGATGTTGCTGTAAAAAATTTCAGTGTTTTAAAGTTTAGTTCAATAGGTTCTTGTGACTGAGCTTTTTCTTCACCTAGTTGCTAGAAGGCTTAATGATTATAGTAGACCTATTCATCTTCCTCACCAAGTCTTCCATATACTCACATTTATCTTTAAACCACTGACTCAAGTTAATCAAAACCTCATTTGCTTATGCATACTAGCCTAGATTTTCTGTGTGGAAACATTGTTATGTTGAGTTTTGTCTATTTGACATTCTATCATAAATCTACATTTACAAACCTATTTGATGGGTGTTGGGCTTATCCTCTTGCAATATAAGGGTGACTCTCAGTGCTAACACAGTGTTGAAATGGAAGAGCAGACGTGGAAGTACAGATATGTCACAGGGAATATCAAAAGATGACGTGGGTGATAACCTAGCAATACCGACTATCTACGCGACAAAACATGTGACGGTTTATTTGACCTTTTCAGCATGAGAAGCGTTTATTTTTGACGTCACTAATTTTCTTTAGACATATTTTACCATGCCATTTCTCCCTCTTTGTCGATGTCGACAATATATCGGTTATTGTTGTTGCTTATGTTGACAGTTTATCCTTCGGATTTCATCGATGTTGATGATACATCAGCGATTTTTAGAAAAAAAAAAATTACAAACCATAATCATTGATTGGTGCACCCTTTCTCCCATTTTTTTGATGCCGACGGTACATTGGCGATCGGCGATTATCATTGTTTTGTGCGAATTTTTCCTTTCGGATTTCACTGATGTCGACGATACATTAGCGATTGTTTTTAAGGAATTATTTTCGCAGACCAGAATCATCGATGGGTGTGTGTCTCTTTATAAAAAAAAATAAGTTGTGTGCACTTAGTCTAATTCAATGTTTACTTAGAGAAAAATGTCAATATGTTCAACAAACTTCAAACCAAACCGAATGTGATCAATGATAAAACATAACAATAGAAAAACCCATTGATCCCTACACAATTGACTCCATTCATAACTGACAAAGTGGTACCCAAAAGAAAAATTCACAAAGACTTTTAGGGTGTGTTGAGTGCTCAACACAACACAAGGGAGGCTTCCATAGTGACCTCAAGGGATCCTTTAGCAAGATTAGACAATCCTATGGCCTCCTATCTTGGTCACTTAATGAGATAAGTTAGATCTAGAGAAGGGAGAGGGTTGGGGTTGGTTGACAAAGTAATTTGTTAACATGTGTGAAATAATAAACATTCCAATGCATGTAATAGTCAAGTACCAAGATAAGTCAACTACCAATCACTTCTAGATGTTAAATACCAAGTAGAACTATTTTTTGTTGTAATATTGCAGTGGTAAATCAATCTATATCAGAAATGATTAATTTGCAACAATAATAAGAAAATGAACACAGAAAATTATCAATTTTATCTTAGAGTTTAGCCTCAACAAGTAGAATAACATCCAATTGTTAAACAATGATTTCAAGCAAGTTTTTCCACAATATTAAGTTAATATTAAGCAATTTATACAATCCCTACTGGTTGTAACATTAATTTATGACATCAGCAAGTTTATCAATGATTCTTCAAAGTGTTAGAGTACAATTGACTTGTCAATGATGTCATAAAGATAAACTGAGAAAGTGTTTTGAGAGTGTTGAGTTTGCTAAATATCATAAGTATAAACACTAGTGTTGTTTACTTTCTTAGGGAAATGATTTCAATGCACAAAATTTAAGGTCAAGTTATAAGAAAAGGAAGAGATAAACCCTAGGAATATCCACTCATAGCCCTAGGATGTTCCTTCTTTCCAAATCTCCTAGCTTTGTCAAACAAGAGAAACTAGGTTTTAAACCCTAGGGGGATAGCCAGTCCTAACCCCTATAACTAAATTGTAGCCAAATTAAACCTTAAGTGGATAGCCACTCCTAACCCTTGAGACAAACCTTGAATGCTTCAAAAAAACAAGAAAGAATATTTTGATGGAGGGGATAACCACTCTTAATCCTCTAGGGTTTTTCAATATCTAAGAAATATCAAGATAATAAGCAAAATTACAAGTCTTATAGAGAAAATTACCAATAGAAACACTTAAATTGCAATAGAAAATTTACTATGACAAGTTGCATGTATGAGGAAACCCTAATCAACAATATCATCCATCAAGTAGAGAAAAACGCCTTCCAAACAATGCACATAAGATATTTAAAGAAAAAAAGGGAAGTAGAGCAAACTTTTTTAAGAGAGAGATCTCACAAATGTGACAAATTGTGATGATCCAATTGAATTGATCACTTCCCCTATTTATATGAGGAAACCAAGCACTAATATCCACAATACTGAAGTAAAATAACAATAATATATGATACGTATGCGGCCAACCCCTCAAAAATCATCTAAGAATGACAATATGTGCAAATAAACCACCATACAGTCACACGTGTCAAGATCATTGTCTTCATTGTGGGCCATGAGACATGATCTCCTCTAGTTACCCCTAGGTATGGGGGGGTAATAGGGACCTCATTTTGGGGAGTACCCATGTCTTTTGAAGGAAATTTTTCCTACATCAACAAGGGAATAAAGGTAGCAGGATTAATCCTACTGACTCACCTTTTTTTCAATGATGTCATGCTATTTGGCCTAGGAACTTTACAAGAGATGAACAAATTCAAAGAAATTTTGGAATTATTGCCAGGAAACTAGTTGTTGGAGTTACTTCACACACACCTAGGATTTCTTTTTCCTAACATTTTCCTTGTTTATTAGTCATAATTAGTCATTATCCAGACTCCTATATTTTAGGAGAGAATATTCCACCTGGAGAATATTCTCTTTCAATTGACACTTCAGTTTGACTAGTTGAGTTGAGTCTAGATGTTGCATTGGTTTTGTCACCATGCAACATTGGGATCATCACCATGCTAATGCGCACTTGCCTTGGGATCATCACCAGACTGGCGCATTACCCTTGATCCCTTGATCTACTCCTCACTACACTTTGTTTCAGTCGGTTAATTGAAGACTAGTTGACTAGTTAACTCAGCTAAGCGGCAGTTCACTCCCGTAACTGCCTAAGAAACTAGACTAGATGGCAGTTCACTCTTGTAACTACCTAAGAGACTAGAATAGGTGGTAATTCACTCCCGTAACTATTGGTGTGTGTCCAAATCACTCCAGACCACCACTATGGCACATTGGTTCTCCTCTAGTGTGCATTCATTGAGTTATACAGAGTATATCATGTGTAAATTATTCATTATTCATTACGGTTAATGAGAATTCTTCTATTATTTCTCTCTTTCTTCTTCTTTCTTAATTTCTCTCTGCAAATGTGTGTAGTATTTTCTAGCTAGATATATTTTGTGCAGGTTCAACACATTTACACTAGTATGGAATTCAATATTAAAAATTCATCCAATATATTTAATGTCCTAGATGAAGAAATGGAGAGGAATATCTCCCAAAGCATTCCATTTAATTCAATATCTATGGATAAAGGAATTAAGTATTTAGGTTTTATTTAAAACCTAATGCTTACTGATTCTCATATTGGCTTTGGTTGTACAAAAAAATTAACAACAGAGTGACAAATTGTTGTTTTAGGTCGCTATCTTGAGGGGGTAGGTTGACCTTGGTAAAATCAGTCTTGGAAAGTATTCCAAACTATTGGTTTTCCTTAGCCCACGTCCCAAAAGAAATGTTAGATAAAATCAGAAGAAAATGATATATTTTCCTTTGGATTGGGAAATGATAAAAGGAGGGGATCCCATGATTGAAATGGGTCAGACTAGCTAGGAGGGAGGAGGCAAAAGGATAAGGTATAAAAAATAATCATTATTTTTATAAACATTAGCAACAAAGAGTTTATGAGGGCCTACGGGGTGATTTAAAAAATATATTTTTTTTTTACAAGCATTGGTAGCAAAGATTCTATGGAGATTAACTCATAATGAGGGCCTATGGAGAGGGATTGATGATAAAAAATATACAATGAGTGAGACAGACATATTCAAGGGCAACTATTATTTGGAAGGATATGGTCAAGTAATTTCCTTTGGTTGGCAAGTAGCTAGTGTGGAAAATAGGATAAGGTAATAGGGTCAAGATAGGCCAAGATCCTTGGATTGACTATGCTAGAAACTATAAACTTTCAAGTCCACTATTAAATTTTCTTCACAATCAAGGATTAGTCTAGTAGTTGTAGAATCACCTAACCTAAATCTTCAGTAGAGGTGAGAATGGAAATATGCAAAAGATATAAACCTATAAGATAATCTTGTTGAAGAATGCACTCTTACAAAAATGCATTAAAGTGTGATGCTCTAAAATTTTATGGGTAGGAAGATGAAATTAAGTGGTCAAAGAATAAAGGTTCGGGTGCTTACACTAAAAAACTAGGGTATGCAGCCAGTATGGAGGAAGGGATAGGTCTGAAAACATGGTGGTGGGGAAAATATATAGAAGTTGTAAATCCCCCTCATAAATATGATATTCATGTGGTTGTTAATGTCAAACAAAATTTTAACATGTGACAATGGGCAGAAGCGAAATTGGCATGGTCTCAGGCAATGTATTATGTTTGGAAGAAAGTATTGTTGGTAGAAAAATGGACACAATGGGTGGAGAGAAGTCTCCTTACAAACCTATTTTTAGAGCTAGTAAAAAGAAAAAAGTATAGATGTTTGTGAGGCTCTAAATTTTGTGTAATGTGGAGACTTTTACTTGCTAGAAACAATATGTTATTTCAAGGCCAAGTCATCTTCCCTTCTCAAGTTATACACAAAATTATATATGCATGTGTGGGGTCATTGAAAGTTGATAGAGTCAAAGCCCAATCAATTCTAAAGGCTCCAAAGTTCAATAGAAATAAAATCTAAGGTTTTCTTACAATTTTTTTCAAGGAACTCCAAGTAAATGTGGCGTTTAATGCCCTATATAACGCATGAATTTCCTGTATTTTTTTGGTGCTATATAGCACAATCATATGTATAAAATCCCATGGATGACTATAATATGTAGTATTAGGTGTTTATGTGAATCGTTTTTTAATAAATGAATGAAAGGACCTTGGTTATGACAATGTCAACAAGACAAAGTTTGTGTGTATTCTAATTTCTACTATGAAATATCAAATATAAAGTTTTTTCCATGAAAAAAAAATACATATAGAACCTCTTGTAAATAGGTGTGATGTGCAGTAACCCTAGGTGTAGTATTCTTTGGGGGTCCTAACACCAAGTATCATCACACGCTAAGTATGCAAAGTGTAAGAATGTGATCCACCAAAAGTACAAGGGTGTTCCTTGATGAGTTACAAGTTAGGATTAACTAATATAACTCCAATAGGCCAAAGGTATTTTGATTGATGAAGAGAACAAAGTGTTAATTGATGAAGAAAACTAGGTCAAATAATAAGTGCAAGAAAGTGGTGTTTGCTAGTTACAATGACCAACATAATACCTCTGAGTAGTTAGATGTGAGTACTAAAAAAGCGACAATCAATACTAATGTCATCCAAAGTTAAGTGTGCATGAACCACATAGTTATAAGAGCAAAAACTAGTCAAGGGAAGACAAATAACACTATTGATTTGGAGATCATAACAAATAATAGAATACCTTAATGGTATTGCATGACTTTGTCAGGGATGTGGTAATAGGAGATTTCCTTAACCAAGAGAGGAAACACCAATCAAACAACATACAACGAGACGTAAAGTAAGATAAGTGTGTTATAAGAGTTGCCCTCGAGTAAGAAATCCATTCACTACAAGTAAGTTTTAGCGAAAACGATAACACACACACACACACACACATAACTAAACAAACATTAGGAAAGGATTTGCAACACAAGAGGGAGTGGATTACAAGGAAACACTCATTCTAACAACAAAATGGACAGTAATCAAATTGGTAGCAATTATGATAGCACATGATGACTAGAAAGTTCATCAAATGGATGTAAATAAAATTTTCCTCAATGGTGATTTAGAAGAGGAAGTGTATACGTCAACAACATGGATTCCCAGAAATGCAGAAAGTGCATTTGGTGTGTGGACTAATAAAATCTATTTACAATTTGAAATAAACTCAAAGCATAGCATACCAAAATTGACAAATATCTAATTGGATTTGGGTTCATAAGTCTCCCTAATCCACATATTTATGTCAAATTTAGTATAAAGGATAATTTTGATGATTATAGTAGCTTATAAGTAGTAATTCAATGAATGGGATTCAAAAGATAGAATTTGACATGTTTAACCTTTGACATCGTTGATTTAGACCTCCATAATGTTGGTTAGGTGTAGAATTTGGCAAATAAATGGTTGTGTCAATTTTATTAAAACTTCTTCAAAAGTTTAGAGCTATTGATCACAAAGCAACATTTACACATGTGGAAGTTCTGTTGAAGATATCAACCACATCCAACACTTAAACATAGTCAATATACAATAGTGGGTGGACAATCTGAAGCAACTATAATTTAATCTTGGAAATTAATTAAATATTCATATTTATGACAATGCTTGAGGCTAATCAAGCATTGGTAGAAAAAAGGACTTCGAGGTTTGTGAAAGGTCACGTGGAATGGCATCATGTATGGAAAAAAGAGAGGATTTCCAACTTACATGTTACACAAACTCGAATTCATAGGTACGATCGATGATAGAAAGTCCACCACGTGTTATGTTTTCAATGTCAATGTAGGTGGACTAGCATAGCCACATAATTGTGGTTGATCAACGCCGAAAGGTTGATAAGATGAAAATAATCTTTAAAAGAATATATTAAATTTTATTATTGATTAACAAATAAACGGTTGAGCTTCATTTATCTGGTGTTAATATTTTAATTTATGTTAATCTCTTAGGTGGCAATCAGTTAGCTATCAAAGTAATTTTTAAATATGATTAGGTAAATGTAAAAAAGTAAACACATAAACTGATGTCTTTATAATAGCTTGGAAGTTAATGATTGAAATCACAGCCATTTATTTTGTGTGACTACCAAGAATATTCCAGCCATATTTAATCCTGTCCATAGAAAACTTATTAAGCACTAAACCCCTATTAAATCTGCCCATTGTCAATAGGTGTATGCCTTTCGGCGTAATTAATCCCTTGGTTGAGTAACAAGCAACTTGCAATAGCACTTTCCTTAGTGATACAAAGTATAAGAGAACAATGTTTATAGGGTGTAAAACAAATTGGTTGAAAAAATATCTTGTGATTTTAAAGAAAAGCGAGTTGATCCAACTATACTTAACTATGACAATGAAATTGTTCGAAAGCTATGAAAGAATCATATGCTCCATGAGTGGAAAAAGCATGTAGAGGTATGTTTCCACTACAATGGATAACTAATGAATGGTGAAGAAATAGCAATGTAATATTATGCAACTACCACTACAATCGATAACTAATGAATAGTGAAGAAATAGCAATGTAATATTAAGCAACTCAAGAGCAAAGTGCAAATATATTTACCAAGCATTTCAATGTAAACAACACTTTGAAAAATGAATCAATCGATTGGAATAATTCTCTTCTATTGTTATTATGTGTATATGCAATTTGTGTGCACAAACTATAATATGGTTAAATTTTTCTTGTCATTTAAATTGTAAATTGAAAAAATAAAATCAGTTTGTAAATATATTTGCATAGAACACATGAGAATTGTTGAATGGACAATAATGTTGTTAGGAAATAACAATTTTATACACTTTCATCACTAGGGGAATGGAAATAGTAATGAACTATTGATAATTATAAATACTAAAAGAACTCGAAAAATGGAAAATTAGAAGGATAAAAAAAACATCTGAAAAGAAGACTAGTCTTGTGCAACAAAACTAAATAGTTAGTGTACATCTCCACACTAAACAAATTCCAAAAAATCTAAGAATATATTGAAATCAAAAAAACCATGAACAATAACGCTCAAACAAAAATCATATAAAGAGAAGACAAGTCTAGTGCAACAAAACTAAATAAATAATGGACATCTACACACTAAATAAATTCAAAATATCTAAAGAATATCTTGAAATTAAGAAAATAAAATAAATATAAATAAAAACACCTTATCTATTGAAATTCATGAGAGCAAAAAAATCAAATGAAACCAACACGAAACCCAAACTCTGCCATAAATATACACATAAACTAACACCTTAAAAGAAATCAACCAAAAGAAGCACAACCCTATAGAAAGAGTGAACCCAAGTACAAGTGTGATGGAGAGAGAAATAAAATCAAGCACAAAAGAGTGCAACCTCTAAAGATTACCTTGGACAAAACATTTTATCATGAATGAAAAATAATCAAGTGAAGTGATGACCAGAAAGTACAAATGAGAATGGATTTATACATACCCAATTCAATATAACATTAATCATAGCCAAAAATGAGAGAATGTGTATAAATACTCAAATCAATATGACATTAATCATGGCCATAAATGAGAGGAAATATATTAATACCCAACTCAATATACAGTTTATCGAAGTCGAAAATGAAATTAAACCATTTTTAACAACCCCCCTTAATCAAATAAAAGACCAGATAGAGAGCATTACATCACAACATTCACATCCCTCAATGTTAAACAAGGGCCACAAATGGGAGATGTTACATATTATCCCCCCTAAACATCATAACACCCACACCAATACAATTCCACACACTAGTGAAGATGGCATCTACCAAAGATATAGAGTAGACTTCTACAAGATAGGATCAAAACAAGTCATCAATAAGGTCATAGGATTAATAGGATCAACATCATAAAGTGAAGGAGAGAGATCCAATCAAACATCATGATAATATTCAATAAGGAAACCATTTGTTAGCAACAATGGAAAAGATCATGGTGGCCCATGAGAAAGAACTTCATCAATATCACCAAAATCACTTATCTCCAATGTGTGGTTAACATTAATTGAAGAATTAGGGTCCATCAACCAAATGTGCACTATAACTTGAATCCATCGTGTTCAATAACAACAAAGAAGAATCCTTCGTAAAGTCTTAAAAAGCTAGCCTTGAAAAGCCCGGGAAAAAGAGAGGTATTAGTGTCTTACAAGAAAAACTAGTGTGCCATCATTTGTTTCATAACAAAGGAAGAGAGCATTAGCTTTAATGGATAGTTTAAACCATAGGAAAGTGTGTTGGCCTTGAAATATGGATTAAACCCTAATAAACCCTATAAAATGAGCATTTACCTTTGAGGATTTAAACTCTAGGAAATCTTTAAAAAATGGTTTATAAACCTAGCCAAACCATAGAAAAATAGATAATCCAAAAACCCTAATTCCACAACAACAAATGAGCCCTTGGAAATGCCACAAGCCAAAAATATTTAGATCAATAAATGAATTAAGTGAAACTTACACCCAACCCAATACCATGTTGAAATACAAAAGAATCAAACAAAACAAACCCAAAAACTCAAATTTTACGATAAGGAAAAACATAAACCAAAATTACAAACAACATGACACTTGAAAAGAAATCAACCAAGAAGAGCACAACCCTAGACAAGGAGTGAACCCAAAAAAAAGTTCCTTGAAGAGAGAGAAAAAACCACACGACACTTATAAGTGCCCTTATGCAACACTTAAAAATGAAAGGTAATCACGTGACATCAATTACAAATCAAAATTGGATATATAAACACAACTCAAGAACATTTTCTACAAGAGGGAATATGAGCCTAACAATAGAAGGTCAATCTTATCAAACTAATGATTACGATACAAGGCCTTATTGCCTTGATCTCATTGTCTCAAAAATCCTATCAACGATAACTAAATTTAGACTTCATTAAATCATGTTTATTTGAATTAAGTTTAGTTGGGACTTCAACTAATCATGTTCATTTGAATCAAGTTGAGGAATATAATGTGTGTGCCCTCCAATATAAACTCAACCATAACAACCACCTAAAGAGATATTTGGTGGAGGCGGGGGTGAAAATGGAGATGAGGGAAACCTAGGTTTTTTTAAGTTTTGGATGCGGAGAGCATGATGGATCCTGATATCTAGTTGGTCAATTATTCAAATGATATTTTTTTTCTGAAGTGGAGATTTTTGGCATACACTCTAGTGATATGTACCTAAGGGATCCGCACTTAAATGGGGGATGTTTTTTCTTATGTTTCTTCACCTCTCAAAACCTCAAACAATGGGTCACAGGTGGGTAAAGTGGTCATATTGTCATTTCCTTGAGGTCTAGTACACCTAGATCTATCAAGACGTCAAGAAGAAAGTTTCGTAGAATCCTTGTTGGCGGATTCAAACAAGAGCACCAACTCTAGCATTCAAATGACACACATTTCGACTATGGAGGCAAGTAAAAACACTAGCCAGTGTCTAGTATTTTACTCCAAAGATACCATTCCAGATAATTTTCCCACTACCTTCTATCACGAATTGGAGCCAAAGGAAGGGGTATAGAGAGTAGGTTTGCAGGTTCCAAGGTGTTTGTGGAGGAGTTGAATGGTGGCAAGTGTAAAGTTCGTGGTAGGTCATAGGAAGAGGAAGTGGAGGGTGATAAATTCATGGGGTGGAGGTATCTCGTTGGTGATGAGGCAAGATATTCGGGTGGAACATATCAGGTTTCTAGCAAAACACTCGTTGATAAGTTTCTTGGTCGAAGAATATCAATGGGTCGTCTGAATAATTGGCTCCAATTGGAGTGGGCGCCCTGGATGGCCTATAGGTCGACCTTTCATTTACTTACTAAAGGGCAGGTTGGATTTATCTTTCGATTTGAGGATGATGCCCTAATATTTTTGAAAGGTAATCAGTTTCTTGACGGGTCTTATCTATCACTAAAGTCATGGCATCCTTGCTTTGATGAAAAGAATGAGTTTGTGAACACTACTCCAATGTGGGTAAAATTTCCAAATCTATCAATGGCACTATGGCTAGATTGTTCCTTTAAATATATAGGGGATACCTTAGGTAAGTTTAATCTAGCAGAAGATGGTGACAAGAGTAGCAATGCTAGTTCGATAGCATGCACTCTGGTTGATATTGATGTAAGCCAAGGGCTCTTCGAGACAAAGGATCTAGTGGTGGGTGAGAAGTGACACACTCAGATTTTGGATTACATAAAATTCCCATTTCATTGTGCTCGGTGTCACCAACGTCATACTATCCTCAAATATTGCACAAAATAGTTTCAGAAGAAGGTCTAGTTGAAGAAGGGAGGTAGTCCTTCAGGTTGTAGAGGACCAATGGATCAAGATGAGACATCCTTCTCTCCCTTGGAAGACAAGGATAGTTTTGTTGTGAAGTTTATTGATTTAAAGGTCGATTTGGTCAAGTTGGAAGAGGTGCATTCTATGTCCAATGAGGACTTGTTCGTTGGGGGTATTTCCCTCAAGGCTCATTTGTGGGGATCTCCTCTTGAATGCATTGTTGCAACACCATGATTCTTCGATTCTCACCATCACAACTTCAAAAGATTGATATTAGCACCTCTTCTCCTTCAAAAAAGGGTTATGTGGAAGTTAAAATGTTGGGGGTTGATTCATTATCCCACGAATTCGAGCAGCTTGGATCCTTTGATGTTAATACCACTACCTGTTTTGATTTGGGTTTGGGTTATGTGAAGGAAGAGGATTACATGTTCAGTATTTCCCAAGACTCGAACTCTGTGTAAGGGGGGAACTCCTCTGTACAGATGAATCAATTATAGGGGTTACCTCTCTTAGGAAACGAGGGGGAGGAAATTACCATTTAAGGCCTCGTTCTACTTCTCATGATACCCATATCTCGGGGGGGGGATATACTATGAAAGAGAGCCCGGAGGGTCTCGTGTAGGGAGAAAATCATCCCTCAAACATGCTCGGGAGAGTTCTCAAAAAATTAAAGTAGGGGAAGCATAAGTTATTTGTAGGGGTTCTTAGAGTAGAGAAAACCCCCTCTATGGTTTCCTCATGAATTTATTGTCTCTCGATGTAAAGGGATTGGGGGGGCAAGACAAGAAATTGGCCCTCAAAAGATTCATTATTGTGAACAATCCACAGGTCTTATTCATCTAGGAGTCCATGGGAAAAGGGGACTCTTTAATTAGGGATTTGAAAAAATTGTTTGTAGAATGAGACTTGATTTCTTTCGATGCATAAGGATTTCCTTGGGGGTTTATTACGTGTCAATGCCAAAAATAGACCCTCATCAACTACTTTATTGTTTATTCAAGGTTGTGCACTGAGTTTTTCTACAAAAGTATTGGTGTGACTATAACCCTGCTAAATGTGTACGGTCCCTACAAGGGAAAAGAATAATATTGGTCATAATTATTCTCCTTCACATGGATTAACACCGACAACCTGTTGATAGGAGGTGACATAAATCTTACCTTGAACAATGGTGAGGTTTGGGGTTGTTGGAAACATAATCCATTTATGTTTACTAGACGGAGGAATATGAAACGTTAATTGTTGTAGGGAGTCTAAGAGACCTTGGAATATAAATCCAAGCGTCAACATCATTGTACTTATACATGTATCACATTGATGTTTAATATGAATTCATGTATGTGTGTCCAACAGTGGTATTAGAGCGTCTATAGTCCTTAGGAATGAATTACCCTGATTTTATGCCTTGTCCAAAAAAGATTCCTCTTCCAACAGATTTGTTTAGGTCAGACATGTATTTCACTTGAGTGTTTCATTCTAGCGTGAAGAAGAAACACCCATCTGCCTTTCAATCTTTCCTGAGCGCATATTCTAGTGTCAAATATGAAACGTCTTTGTTGCCTCATCTACATGTGGCAGTTTTCCCTTGCTCTTATAGCCTACCGTTGTTTACAAAAGAATATAGTAAGACTTTTCATAACTAGCCTTCTCTTTACACACTCGTGTAACAACCTTTGTCCATAGGATTCTTGAAAATGCATCTTTTTTCTTGGCTCTCCATGAGTTATTTCATCATACTCCTTGTCAATAATACCGAAACAAAAGATACTTTATCTCTCCCCACTACTCTTCCTCCATGATTTTCTCTAAGTTTCTTTCTTGGCACGCCTCTGGTTATCATGCATTAGGGTTTTCTCCGAGGTTTTCTCCAAAATAATTAGTGTGTTGAAACACCTCTGCAAACTCAACAAATGAATATGTTATCTAAGAGACACATGGTCTCTCTGTTAGATCTTGTTCCCATTCCCAGAGATTTTGGCTTCCTACTAGAGATAATTTCTATGAGAATTTATCCTTCCACGCGCATGTATTAAGCTATGTCGAAGCATGAGGGTTTCATTGTAAAATTGAGCATCGTCTTTGAGTTGTGTTTGGAAATCTAATGATAGGTTTCGAGCATCTTAAACCCCAAACCACTGCTCACAATCGGCCCTATCTCCTCTGTAATCCTTGAAACTATGGGAACAAGAATAGCAAGTTGAAAATTGCATTCTGGTAAATTCGACTTCACGTAAATACTCTACCTTCGCAAATCTATGTGTGTGACTTGTCCACTCTAATCATACCATTCCCAATGCCCTGTCATCCTGTCATTCTGATCTAAAAATATAAGGCTAACTTGTTATGCTATGCAAGCACCCTCTACTTCATTAAAATAAACTTTACAGGACCTTGCTTCATGTGTTAAAAATATGCAAGATAAACTTATGTTTTAAGTTCATGTATCTTCTTGTAAATGCTTATGTGTGAGGAATTGTTCCTTTAGATGGTTAAATATGTACTTTAAATAAATACACAGCAACACAATTTGCAGCAAATAAACCATCAAACTCGCAACAATCACAAGATGATAAAGGAGTTCACCCCCCTCCGGGCTACATCTCCTTGAGCCTCCATCAATGGACTTGGCTCTCTGGGATTAATTTGTCAAAAGTTCTTTTACAAGTTGCTGCTCAACTCCAATGGAAAAACATATTGTACCATTGATATCAGAACACATAAAACCCCAAAAATGACTAATAGAACTCTGAAAACGGATCATGGCTCATCCGGGCATGACCTCTTTTACATGTGGCCATAAGCTTCCCTGAGCTTCTCTTTGGAAAAAACACCTATAAAAGTCCTCTAAAAGTCCTCAACAGCCTATGAAACCTGTCCCAATGTGTTTAGAGCATATCAATTAACCAAAAATGATTATTCAATCACATAAAACAAACATAGGCTCACCAAACCATGTCCTCCATCAATGAGGGCTTCAAACTCCCTGGAGCTTCCTGAAACTTCAATGGTGAAAAACATGCATAAGAAGTCTTCAAATGGCCTTTATAACAGTGTCAATGGATTCAGGACGTCCAAAAACCCCTAGCTAGGCTTTTACGGCACCTCAATCGGCCAAAAAATGAAGAAGATAAGCCTCCTCAATTTTCCTCCTTCAAGCTTGTTGAAACTGGTTCGCCAAAATGCACCCTTTTGTGTGCTTAACCAAGAACACGCTCCCAAAACGCGTTAAAACCCAACACCAGGCACAACCGTGCCAATGGTGCAAATCGTAGGACGGTTAGGGTGCCTCCAGCCCCTAACCGCCAAACACTTGGGCACATTAGGGTCCATACGACCTCGAGCTAGTGCAAAGAGGGCTCCGTTTACATGGCCAATAAAACGAAGACAAGTGGCGGGAACCGTTCCAACCAAACCAAACGGTCGGTGGTCATAACTGTTGGAACCGTGCACATATAGCAAAGGTCACATGCGAAACACAATAGAACCGAGGCTCCATTTGAATAAAATATATGCGCCCGCGCGAATCATTTATACGTAGTCATATAGTAATGAAAACATGATCGGGGCTCCGTTTTGTTTTAACACAACTCTCACGCGCAAATATAATAGCATGGGCATATGTAATATAACACGACCGCGGGCCGGGGCTAAGCCCCGGCCCGACCCCCCACCATTTAAAACTTGAATTTAATTCAAATAAAAAAATACTCGCATATGTAATAAGAAACAAGCGATGGTATAGTGGTCGGGCGGATTTGTGAAGGCGTTTGCGGTGAGGAGGTCTAGGGGTCGAACCCCACGGCCTCCAAAACAATTTACATACAACCAAATTTCCAATTTCGGGGTGCCACGTGGCATCCCATGATTGGGCCACGTGGCACCCTATCATTTGACCACATAATGCCACATGTCGAGATGTCATTCGACCAACTGTCAACCAACATGTGCTTGCCACATCACCACATGACACATCATTGTATGGTCGCCACGTCAACGTACGGTCATTCCACGTCAGCATCCGTACGGACTGTACGGACTGCCCAGTCAGCGTCCTTTTTTTTACATGTTTGACGATTCGGACAGATAGCGATATATCTCGCTCCCGACGTCCGTTTGAGACGAAACGAATTGCATTGGGTTCGTGATGACGAGGGCTATGCTCACGTTCGTTTTGAGGCAATTCCGAGAACGTTGATTTTTGAGCTAAAATTTGACCCCTGGTCCAGATTTTGATCACATTCTCAGTCTCAATCCCTCGTTGTCGCATCGACCTGCTTATGGTTCCAACTAGATGGGAGAGTTCGTGAGTGGATATTTGGTGTAGAAGTGTTTTATTGAGGGAGCTTAAAAAAAGAACCAACACAATTTCTACATTTGTTTTGGGGATTACCTTCACCAAAAGAAAGAACATCAATAGCACCTCTTTGAGGTAAGATATCATGTTTACATACATGAGGATAATCATTGATGTTTTGCAACTTGGATTCATGATCAATAGAATTTCAAGCATCAATGATTCCTCTACATCCACCAAGACATTGTCTTTCTCCATGGCCAATCTAAGGGAAAAATTGTAGACATGCCGCTTTATAGGTTGCATAGGGTGATTATTGCACGAATTGAGGTTCTATATGAGGCTTATGTGAAGCATTGATTACGGGACTCGATTTTCGATCTCCTAGGAAACTAGAACAAATATCCTTCATGCCAACACTATGGTGACATTCTAATCTGGTAATTTTGGATTCTGGCTAGCTTGGTCGAATACCCGTCGAACCAGTCGAGGTGCATCGGGATTGTGAAAATATTAACCAGAGTCTCATCAACAGTAGACTCTGACAGCTTGCCTACTTTCATAGTTGCCTCTATGTGTTGACTAAGAAAGCTCCCATGGTTCAGATCCAATCGTACCGACATAGTATATGTTGCAGCGTCTTCAGGAGTAGGCATTTAGTCCTGGTGAGAAGATTCTTATCGGGCACATGTGGGGAGGTCATTCACCTTATTGTTTTGAAAGTCGCTTGGAAATAACACACACAAGATTTTCCACTATCCTTTGAAACTAAAGTTGATTCTTTAAAGTTATTTGTGTCAAAAGAATGTATGCTTAACATCACACGGAATTTGTTTAAGTGAAAAAGTATGTATGCCTAACATTATACATGTGAATTATAACTATAATGAGCCCTAAATGGTTGCTTGAACCTTCAAGAACACATTCATTGCATTGCTTGTTATTCGACCTGGATTGACATTGAATAAGGAGGTATAAGGATATTAGTGATGGTGTAATTGAGGCAATTAATGACTTATCAAATATATTGATAGCTATCACTTAATCTTAAAAATATTTTTTACCATTTATTTTTTTAAATTAAGATTGTTCATGTAATTGTGTCTCCTTAATTAATTTATAGTTCCATACTTTTAAAATATAATGGAAAACATCATTTTTAACACATTGTTTACCTTTACTTCAATATATAAAAAATAATTGTAGTAAGATAAAATTATTTTTGAATATTTAGTAAAAAAAAATGTATGTATATATATATATATATATATATATATTACAGCCATATATAATTAAAAAAAAACCTATACATTTTGGTACCTATTCGTTTAAAATAACATGTCAAATACAACATTTTTATAAGCATAATTGAACCAAAAAAAATGAAAATTTTATTAAAAAAATATTTTTCTTTCCATATTTTTATACATTTTAAGTAAAAAAATGACAACATTTAATAAATTTTTCCCTAGTATTGTGATTCACATACAAATAAAAGTAAAAAGAAAACAATAAAAAAGATTCATCATAAAACAACAATATATACATATTCATTCTTATTTTAAAATCTGAAAGTCAAAACATAACAGTTATAGCTCATCAAAATTCGCAAAATTGAGCATCGTCTTCAAGGGCATCTTAAAACTAATCAACAATATCATATATCTCAAATTCATCATTCTCAACAGACACATCATCTTTTTCTTCGACATCATTATGTGCTTTCATTGTGTTATTTTGCTCTTCCATTGGGTCTTTGATATCCGCAATTTCTTCAAAGTGATCATTTCCAATCAATTCTCCTAATGGTACTTGAGGTTCCTTTGACATTTTTGTCACCTTTGATTCACTAAAATATCATTTCATCAAGCCAACTTCTTACATTTCATCTGGAAGAGATGGAATAGCATTAATTTTTTGTTGAATAAAACCGCACTGTATTGGATCACTTTCAATGGCTATGCAATTTCTTCCTTTATGTAAAAAAAATGCCAACGTTCTACCTAATCATCAAATACGAAATAAATAATGAAGTTAAATACTGTAAAAAGACATAAATTAAAAATAATATAAGATTGAATTATGATTTCATAAATGTTAGATCATAATTCTTACATGAACCCGAGAACAAATTCAAAACTCACTCTCCTTCACTTGAAAATGTATCTATAAGATAATTAATTAATGCTTGTGGTTTTTATAAATGTTAATCATCTCTCCTTTCAAATATTTTTCTTCATATGTCAGTTTTCTAACCACAGCATTGTAAACCAATAAACTACTAGGTTTCCCTCCAACATTTACATTAACAAGAATAGAATTATAAGAATCATCTTTTGTCCAGGTTGCAAAATGTATACTCTCAATATCATGTGTAAATGGTTCTCTATTGGAGCTCTATCTATTAGGCTTGTGTCTGTAACATAAATAAATGTGAATTCAATTAACTTGTGAATTAATAAAATTGATTTCTGATTTTAATTGTTAAACATACACTTTCAATATCTTACCAAAAAAGTTGCATCCTTGTCTTTTATTTTCCATTGAAGTTTGATTGTACTAATATTTGTTGTATGTCTGAATGAAAAACTAGAAATCTTCAAAATTGTGATTGTGACTTTTATAAATCTCATAAACCACTTTATTGAAAACTTGGTAAGTATAAGGCTCGATATCATATCTAATGTTTTGGATATTATAACCATGAGGGATATTCGCAATAACTAGGAAGTATTTTTTTTTATGAACAATATTTGCAATTTGTTCACAATCACCTAATATCACTTTATACTAAACAGTGTCGAGCCCATTCCAAATGTAGTGATCAAGGGTGTCATCAAGTTCAACAGTTTTCAAACTTGGTTTTTTGAATAAAACTTTTGAAGGTTTCTTGTACTCTATCTGCATTCTTCTTTGACATTTTTAATGAAACAAACAAACAAACATATATATATATATATATATATATATATATATATATATATATATATATTAAAATAGAAATAAATCAAATGAATAATATGAATGTAATAAATCAACATACATTTTTGAATGCAACAAAAAATTGTTTCAATATTGTTGTAGAGCTTGAATCCGCATAGTTGAGTTTAACATCATCTCAACTTTCTTCATTCAACATCTTAACCATTTCCTCTTGTATTCTCATATACACCTTGCAACTAAATAAAATAAATAAATAATGTTATAATGATATATATAATTAAATACTTAGAACATTGATATGTTAAACTCAAAATATTAATTTTCTTGTCCTAATATAAATTAAAATAACTCAACATACTTACTTTTTAAATTCATCACACATTTCTTTCATTGACAATTCGCAATAACTAGGAAGTACTTTTTTTTTTGCAATTTGTTCACAATCACCTAATATCACTTTATACTAAACAATGTCGAGCCCATTCCAAATGTAATGATCAAGGGTGTCATCAAGTTCAACAGTTTGAAAACGTCTCCTTTCTCTTTCAAACTTGGTTTTTTGAATAAAACTTTTGAAGGTTTCTTGTACTCGATCTGCATTCTTCTTTGGCATTTCTAATGAAACAAACACACACACACACACACACACACACACACACACATATATATATATATATATATATTAAAATGGAAATAAATTAACCTTCAAATGAATAATATAAATGTAATAAATCAACATACATTTTTTAATGCAACAAAAAATTTGTTTTAATACTGTTGTAGAGCTTGAATCTGCATAGTTGAGTTTAACATCATCCCAACTTTCTTCATTCAACATCTTAACCATTTCCTTTTGTATTCTCATATACACCTTGTGACTAAATAAAATAAATAAATAATGTTATAATGATATATATAATTAAATACTTAGAACATTGATCTCTTAAACTCAACAAAAAATTAATTTTCTTGTCCTAATATAAATTAAAATAACTCAACATACTAACTTTTTAAATTCATCACACATTTTTTCCGTTGACAATTCACATGACCTTACACATGATAATATAGTTATGATAAGTTTATCATCTTTCACTCATCGTATCGTTCTCCAAGGTGTTATAGTCATATCTTCTGACAGATTTTTTATTTTGAGATTTGTCTTGCTTGTGCTACATATTAATGGCTTAGCCTTTTTAACTCTGATTTTTTATACTAATATTTCACCATAGGCTGAAGATCTCATCTATCGAATCTCATACCTATCTAGTTCTAAATCTCAATTGAAAATAATTATCTACAACTCTAAATACATCACTTTCTTTGCGATTTTTTTTTCTTTTTCATTATCATCATCAATTGGGAAGCCTATTTCCATACAACATTGCTTCTGAAACTTGTCATCAAAATTTGATCTCTCCCCGTGACATATTTCAAAAAAACTCCTTATGGATAAATCTCACCCTTGGAATGAAAGTCATGGACATTATGTACTCATTATATGTGTTATGATCTTATGCCAATAACTTTTCTTCTGAATTTGTTAAACCAACATAAATTATGCATTTGATTGTCTCAAAAAGAGGATTGTTGGGATATTATTGCATCAATTCTCTTCTAGCCTTTGCAAAATGATTTCCTCTAATCACATAATATTTGTAGTCAAAACATTTTGATCTATCAAATTCATCCCTCCTAGGAAATTACATTGGGTCAACAAAAACTAGGTATCAACCACATGTGCATATGGATTGTACTTAATCAATGTTTTGAAATTGTGAATATGCAAGTGATATGGTTTTCTAATTTGATATTTTTCTTTCCCTTCTGTGGGTTTATAAAGTTGTTTCACATTTAACTAAAATTTATGGTCATTATCAACTAAGTTTGTCATCCTCGATCTATTTCAAATGGCATTTTGTGTTGTTTTCATAATATCGTCCTCTATATCAACACCTGGTGTTATCATTTATCTGCTGCCTCTGGGACTTTCATTATAATATCCAAAGCTAACGATGGTTTCCTCATCATCAACAACATTTTTTTTCCTCTTATGATTTAAATGGGTTTCATCTAAATCAACGATTATTTAAATGGTTTCATCTAAATCAACGATTTCTTCATAATCAATAGGAATGGAATCATCCTCGTCCATTGCTCTTTTGCATTTCTCTTGTTTATTCTTTTTGCGAGAATGAGGGATAACCTCATTGGGGCTAATCTCAACAAAATCTCCATTTGGAGTTTCCTCATTTTCAAATGTAACATGTTTAGGATTTCTAGAATGAGGACTTTTCTTTCTTCTTTCATGTTCTTCTCTATCTATTCTTGCAGTTTCAACCTCTGTTACTTTTTGTTTATTTTTTCTTCCCTCTTGTGTCTTTTCAATATGAAAGGCATTGATGACATCCATGATATTTTTCTCTGTAGAGTAAATCTCCACTAACATGTGTGAAAGTCGTTCAGCGAAATCCTGCAAAAACAAAATATAACATTTCCATGTTAAATACAATTAAAAAATTAACATGATACTAAAAATAATAAAGGATACAAAATTAAAAATAAAAAAACTTACAATGTCTTTCTCAATGTCTTCAATGATGGATGCACATAATTCTGTAAAACATTCATCATTGTTATAATTGTTCAATTTCAAACAATATATAATTTTGATATAAGTCATGGCTTGTTTAACGAGTGCATAAACATTATAAGTGTTTGGCACCAAACATATATCTTGTAACAAGCTAAGTGCATGATAATTTCCTTACATATGTTCAAACTCAACAAAATACAAACCATTTGGAGTTTGACATTCTCACAACGGCCCCCACATTTCATTTACTACCATTAGCTATGAGAATTTGAAAATTTGAAACGGGTCGAATAAAACAATTGACATCATTGGCAACCCTGCAATGAATAAAATTATGGGTTTTTTCGCTATCAATCAACACTACTACCGACCGTTGTTTGATGTAGCCTTTGATCTTTAATGTCTGTGGAACAGAAATACCAACAAGGGCATGGAGAGAGATGAAATGACCTTTCAATTCCATAGGAGGAGAAACGACTTCTGAGAGGGGCAGAGTGGGCTCAGTATCCTCTAGCTCAGGGACCTCAATTGACATTTGGTCTTTAGACCCATCAATCTAGAATAACCTATGTTCACGACATTTATGTCCCGATGCATATTTGTCATCACAGTAATAACAAAGACCTTATTTCCTACGTTCTGCCATTTCTATTGGAGACACCTTTTGAACCTTCCAGGTTTAAGTGGGAGCAGTGGTAGCCCCTAGACGAGGACAGTTGGGCACTGAAGAATGATGGGGTTGTGCCTAAAGAATGGTCTCAGCTTCCAATGTTAATTTTCACACATGCAACCAAGTAATAGATTGATGCATGCAAACATGAGCATGAGTTGTCTCATTTAAGCCACTTATGAAGCATTCAAGATAGAATTCATCAGATAAGCCCTTAGTTCTGATAGCTAACTGTTCAAATGTTGCTATGAAATCGACGACCGATCGTGTTTATTTCAGCTTGGTGAGGCACCCCAAATAATGAGATTCCCTATCAAAACGTGCACAAATAGCGTTGGTGAACATGTTCCAATTGGGATGTCCTGGATAGCATTTCTTATGCCATTGTCAACGTTCTTGGTCTAAGTACAGAACATTTACATAGAGTTTGGTCTCATCATCTTGAATATCATGAAGGTAGTGTTCTATTTAGGAGACCCACCCAGTTGGGTCAGATCCATCAAAATTATGCATCTCCACTTTTGGCAACTTATTCAAGAAGTTTGGAGAACCCCGAGGGGAGTGGAAATTATGAGTATTCTCGTAATAAGAGGAATGAGGGGCTTCAGAGTGGTACTCCTAGTGCTTACCCTTGTCAAGCAATCCAAGGTGTTGGGAAATGACGTGCAGGTGGTTCTTTGCCATCCATGTCCTGAAAGCACTGCTTGAGCTAGCCAAGACCCCCAAGGTCTATTTGAGCACAGAGACATCTTCTGATAGTTGGGTGACCTTAGTGTCCCACTCGTCCCAGTGTGAGAGCGAGTAGTAGGGCCCATTGTGGAGGCTTCGAGAGAGTGTTACCACAATGATCAGCACAAGATAAGAAGTTTGATGGGCTAGGTGTCAAATAAGGGTGTTTGGTCCAAAAAAAGGCTTAAAATGATAAGTATTAATGCGATCAAGGCAAAAAAGAGGAAGCCAATGGGATAAGTCACAAACAAGGGATGAGGGGGTCGGGTCCACAAAAAGACTTAAAATGATAAGTATCATTGCGATCAGGGCGAAAAGATGAAACCAATGGGATAGGTCTCAAATAAGGAGGTGGTGAGGCCCCAGTTTTTTTTTTCTACTCCTGCAAAGTTATACTCCGATCATAATAATTTTGCAGTGTCAAAATGTCCAAATTCTTAATAGGATGAACGATGTAATAATTTCGCAACCAGAGTGCAAGAGGCCAAATTGTGCGGCAACTGATTTTTTATGTGCTCTTTTTTTGCTGGTCTTTTTCGATTGTGTGTCTTTCCCAAGGGTTAAAGTGTGTTTCAGAGTACCTACAAACAAGAGTTTACCATGTGCTATAGCTCTTTGATATACATATGGGGTCAACAGTAGTATTCGACCCAATTTCTTAAGGCACCAACTAAGGAGGTTCAATTGTACCCTTAGTCGTACTAGAGAGTATCTTCCCAAGTGTTGTTCTCGGTGATACTATAGCAGTCACGTGGTCAATCGATTGAGCTAGGTGGGTTCCAGAATGCCTGGGGAAAATCTGTGCACAGGTGTTGTCTGATGCGCTACCACTTGAAGAGGTACCAATAGAGGTTACAAGGGTGGCCAATAGATGTGCACTTAAGTACCACTTGTACTTTTTGCATGTATACTTCCCCAACTACGGATTTGTGCGTTGAACGGCAAATTTTGCATTATGCTTGATCATAGTGCAAACAGTGTTATTCAACGTGTTCCTCGGGAAAGTCCTAAATCATAGGACTTTAAAGGCACCAATGAATATGATAAAGAATTCCCCTCAAGTGGAAATTTTAAAAGTAGTGAAGATGAGTATGACAATGGTGGACACTCTTTCTCGAGTAGGGAATTTAAAGGCAGCAATGTTGGTGATGATGATTTTCCTCCAAGTGAAGATTTCCAAGGCACGAATGAGGATGATGAAGAATTTCCCTCAAGTGAAAATTTTAAAAGTAGTGATGATGATTATGGTAATGGTGAACATTATTTCCCGAGTGGAGAATTTAAAGGCAACAATGTTGGTGGTGATGATTTTCTTCTAAGTAAGGATTTTCAAGGTACCAATGAAGATGATGAAGATTTTCCTCAAAGTGAGGATTTTCAAGGCAATAACAAGGATGATGAAAATTTTCTCTCAAGTGGGGATTTTCAAAGTAGTGAAGATGATTATGCCATTGGTGGACACTCTTTCCCGATTATGGAATTTAAAGGCAGAAATGTTGATGATGCTGATTTCAAGGCACTAAACAGAATGATAAAGAATTTTTCAAGTGAGGATTTTAAAAACAATGAAGATGATTATGTCAAATTGGACACAATGTTGATGATGATTTTCTTCTAAGTGAGGTACCGATAACGATGATGGAAATTTTTCTCCAAGTGGGAATCTTAATGGCAATGATAGTCTTAAGGGTGATGATGATTTTCCTTCAAGTGAATATTTTCATGGATGGTCCAATGACATTGGTGAGGATGGTAATCATTTTTCTAGTGACTTTGATAATCCTCTTATCAACGAGATTATTAATGAAGATGATGACGGACCTAGGGAAGATTGTGTACTTCAAAGTGATCAACATTCTCTTGTTCAGCCTCCTAACAATATTTTGTTTAATATTCTTGGTGATGAGGAAATTCTTTATAGTGAGGATGATGAAATAGTAAAGACATTGCAAAGAAACATTGTGTCTAGGACCAAGACTACACCTTTTTATATCAATCCAAATCATTTTAATTAAACGTCTAGGAAAGAATTTTTCACTAAATCAATTTCCATAAGTAAATTGATTTCAAGTGAATGTTGTCAGAAGAATTGTTTGAAAAACATGGACTACATGTATGTCTTGAATAAAAAGAAGACATTCGTCAATAAATAAGAACATGCAAAATTCATATTTGATGGGGTGCATGATATCCACCAAGACAGGATATGATTATCGCATTGGGAATATTTTACTTTGTAGAAAGGATTTCAAAAAAATTCACTCGATTGGAAATCTTCGTCTATCAAGAATCCAAACAAAGTTGGAAAAAAATCATCATTTTATTCAAAGGTACAACATGGACGAGAGAGTCTGTGTCATTAACAAACACTACATTGTAATGGATGCGTGACTTATTTTCAAAACATGGAAAGTGTATATCAAATAGAGACATAATACATATTCCAGATAATTTCTCAAGAAGAGAAATCTAACTTGTACAAAAAACATGTTGAAGGTATTGAAAAAAATGGTAATTTTATTACATGTGCATATTTTACAAGAATATGGAAGAAACAATTCAACAATGTTTGTAATCTTAAGAAGTCAAAGATGGAGATTTGCAGTATACATGCTACTCTTAAATCAAGAAGAGATAAATTTGAAGGGGCGGAAAGAGGTATGTATTTACTATTTTTTTTTTTAATTGAATAGTATCAACTATGAAAACATATGATTAATATTTTTATTTTATGTTGTGCAGATTCCATAGTCAAAGCACTTCAAGAACATCAAATGAAGTGTTATGATGCTCCAAACAAATCAGCAATCAAGTGAAAAGAAAAAGTTGTACAAACATCGGAAGAAATGTTATGATGCTCCAAAAAAATATTTAGGTATGATAATTCATGGCATGGACCAAAAGAAAACACTTCTACCACATTTTGTTTGTACCTCCAAAAAAATTATAGGAATAGAATTTCATTCAATTCCCCTTGGTTGGTTGTGTGGTTTTCAATGGAAAAATGTGTCCAAGTTTACTTCACAAGTCCAAATACTCATAATGATACAAATCTAACCATCACTATAATTCATCATATGCTCACTCACTGGTATGGCAATCTTCCTCAAATTCTCTATCTACAGTTGGGATAACACTGGTGAAAATAAAAATCAAATTGTGTTTGGACATCTAAGCATGCTTGTTGCACTGAGAATCTTTCAAAAAGTGAAAGTTGGTTTATTTCTTGTTGGACACACTCAGGATCATATTGATCAAATATTCAATCGTTTTTCAATAACATTGAAAAGAAAATGTTGGAAGCCTATCATCATTGATTGAATGTATTAAGAAAGAATACATTTTAGAGCCTGTTTTTTATATATTAGAAGAAACTGTTGACATGTGAAAATTTATTTGGGAATCGCATGGTGAAAAAAAAATGTATTGAGCTACTTAATGGCATTAGATTCCAACATCAATTTTGTTTCAAAAAAATAGATAGAAAAACACTTATATGGAAAAAACAATGTTCAACTAATGCAGAATAGGGGCCTTCACCGGGTTTAGCACTTTTGAAGTTCATTCCAGATCGTTTAATGTTAGTATCAAATTTATTGTTATTACAATCAATTGTTGAAATCCACAATGCACAGAGGCATAACAGAGATGTAGATTATTTTGAATGCCTGGAAAAAATAAAATACATTGAAAATACATGTGAATACTTTGATGTTGCTCATTCTGTTTGGTGGAAACTTTTTTTAATGGTCAAAGTGACATAATTTTAAGCTCAACAAATGAAGATAAAATTTTGAAGACTCCACTCCATTGGCCACAAAATATGCCAAACGAATCCGAAGAAAGAAAGATTGTTGAAAAACAAGAATCTCAAGGTGTTATTGAGTTTACACAAGCAGAGGAAAGATAAATGTATATTGGTTCTCAAAGATACTGTGCACAACATGAATCCATGGAAGATCTTTACATGGGTACAGTACAGTACATGATATTAAAAAGGACAACATGATTGCAGTCTTAGCTACTGAAAATCCACATGGTTATCAATTCTGGATTGCAAAGGTTATAAAAAATGAAAAAGAAAAAGAAGTTGTTATTGCAATTGAAGTGCATTTGTATGCAACAGGTACACATCCATTCAATGGTGTGTACAAGCCAAAGATGATGGTTGAAAAACATGTCAATAGAATGAGAAAAAGAAAGGGTCAAAATACAATGTGTCATCACTTTGACCTCTTAAAATTAGAGGATGTTGACATACTTGTTTATGACTTCGATTTGACAAGAGAGAAACTAGGACAATAAAGATTATCAAGATGTTGTCGCCACAAGAAATTATTACAAGATGGAAGTTTATTGAACCTAATCGTAGATCTAAAAAACTTTTGACCTCTGAAATGTTGAACATGCATGTAGACTCATATGGTGCATTCATCAACAATAGAGAATAGTCTGGATCATCTACATCTTCATCTAATCATTCATTAAAGACAATGTAGACTTTGATGGTATTTCAAAATCCATGGATCAATCTAAATAAGTGTATGAAACATTTTATGTATTTTTTATTCATATGATGTTTGTATGGTAACTAGAAATAAGCAATGAACTTACATTTGATCTTTTACATAAAGTTATGAATCATTTCTATATTTTATAAATTATATGTTTCGATTATAGAGAATATAATAAAATTTATTAACTCGTATGTTTTGAATATGAACAATGTAACAATACCTTTAAGAAATAATTTATGTTTCATTCAATGTAACTTGTATTTAATTATTTTTTATTAAAAGTAAAAAATATAAAAAAAAAATGACTTTGAATTTTTAAAATATAGGGTGACATTTGCATAGCATTATGTATTATCTTGTGCTTAGAGTCATAAGCTAAGATTTAAAAAGTAAGCATTTAAGGATTGATTTCAATTTGATGGTTGATTTTTAAGTTTTGATTTTAATGGTACCAATTGCTAAAAATAGGATTAACTATTCTATGAATTTTGAAAGCCATGCTTGAAAAATGTTGTAATTTTGACCCCGTTTGAAAAAATGGTGCTAACGATAGCACCACTTTTTTATTTGGGAGTTGATTTTCATGTTTTTAATGAAAAAATAGGTTTTCTGAGCCAAAGTTCTTGTTTTGAGATGGCAGTTCTCATTAAGTCAATGACTTTTTTAAACAAGCACTGAATTGGTATCGGATATGAAGAGGATGTCACCTTTCATATTCTAGATTACACCAAACCGATCCAAAAGAGTGTTGGATTGTTGCAAGAAAGTTCACATTCCCCTACTCTAGTCCAAGAGTAGATTCTGATATGCCAACATTGTCAACAAGTTGGCCACATGATAGATCAGTGATTTGATCTTCATCCTTGTGAGCATTGTATTAAATACAATAATCATTCGAACAGATATTTTAACAAAAATAAATCTGCAAGAGTAAAGAACCACTATGGGTGGGGATCCCTTCTTGGCGATGGTCATCGATAATCAAGAAGATATCTCAGTTATACCATAGAATCCATTCTCAAGTATTGGCACATCTTGCAAAGGACAGATTTTTGTCTTCTCACCTTGTCCTTCACAAGGGGAATAACATCAACAATTGATAGTCAGGTTTCAAATTTCAAAGTCCCATCAATCAAGCAACAACAAGCGAGCGTGATTGATTTCTAGTTTTCCTTAAACCACCACTTAGTAAAAGACTTACAACTTCTGCTAGACAACAATTTGTGGTTTCCCTAAAACCCCCCTTGGTAGAATGTTTTCAGCTTCTTCTACATCACAGTTTATGGTCAATCTTTAAACCAGCATTCGAGAGCACTTCCAATTAGCAAAAAACATCAACGTCAACTTTTAGCTAACTTAAGAAATGTTCCAGGAACCATAGAGCCTAAAGAAGGGTTTCAGAGTTTGTGGTCATCCTTAAACCACCAAATTGGTTTGTGGTCTTGCTTAAACTACCATCATTATTCGGTTTGTGGTCAATTAAAACCACCAAATTCAAAGAGCATATTCAATCATCAGCGATTGCACACTTTGAGATTTCAATTGCCCACTTCCATATTTTCAACTCTCACCTTCAACTCACATACACCCCTTCGGATTAGGGGGGGGAATGTTGAAAACACAATCGATTTAGGATTACTAGACGAAGGAATATGAAACGTCATAAAATGTAACTATTGTAGGGAGTCCAAGAGACCTTGGAATATGAATCCAAACGTCAACATCATTGTACTTATACAAGTATCATATTGGTGTTTAATGTGCATTCTTGTTTGTGTATCCAACAGTGGTAGTTCAACCCATCATAATAGGTTGGTCAAATTCTTTCTTGATAGATTTGAATCTATGGGTGGGTTGATGTTGAACCTATTGAGGTGAAGCCTACCTCAACCAACAAAAAATCAAGGGAGGTTGGAATCTCAAAATGTTTGGATCCTTTTCTGGTACATCATGCTCTACTGGAAAAGTTCACTAGCATTAGGTCTTGGGTGGATACTATGAGAAGATGGAACCAATTTCTCATATACCTGGAATTGAGCCTATGTGAAGAAAAAGCTAAGGCTCCTTTTAAATATAATCCATGTTGGTCTACAAAGGTTGATTTTCAAAAGCTTCTAAAATCTACATGGAAAAATTTTGATGTTCACTCTGAGGACTGTGTGTGCATAGTTTATCAATTCTCTTTGACTGATCAAGGAGAAAGTTATCCGTTGGGCTAGTAAGAGATATAAGGCTACGGACCATTTGTTGATGGTCGTTGAGCAAAGATTGGAACATTTATATCAAGAACATCCTGAGGGTTTGTATAATGAAGAGGTAATGTCTATGATCAAATGGCTTGAGTTTCAAAGGAATAAGGTTCTTGTGGACAAAAGGAATGATTGGAAAATCAAGAGTAGGGCAACTTGGTTGAGTTTGGGAGACCAAAACACAAAGTACTTCCATAAATTGTCAACTTTAGGAAACGTCAAAACACTATATGGGAATTGTTTGATAATGATTGCAACAAGGCCAAAGGGTTTCAAGGGTTGGCAAACCTTGGTATCAAACACTTTTCAAAAATCTTAGAGAACCTGAAAGAGCTAACATATGAGAAATCGTGAAGGTGGTATCATATTTCCCTAGAATGTTAGAAGCAAAGGGCAATGAAGAGTTGTTTAAGGAGGTTTCCAGGTAGGAGTTGTTGATGGCTTTGAACTCATTTCAAAAGGATCGAAGTCATGGGCTTGATGGTGGCCAATGGAATTCTATTTGGGTTTTTTTCAACTCCTAGGGGAGGATCTTTTAAGGATTAAGGAGGAGGTTAGGCCTCAATAGGGTGATCCATGAAGCCAAAGGACATAGACTAGTGCAAGGAATTCATGTTGGAAGAGGGGTCTCTCTCACACATCCTCTCTTTTTGATGATGTTTTACATTTTGGGCTAGGTTCAATGAAGGAAAGTCAAAAGTTGAAAGAAATTTTGGATTTATATTATATGCAAGTGGGATGGAAATCAATATGGGTAACTCTGCCTTGTATACCTATGGGTTGAATGACTCATTATCTACTCTGATTAAAAGGATTTTCTCCTTTTAGTGTTCGGATTTTAAAGGCAGACTCAAATGTCTTGGGCTTATTTTAAAACCTAATAACTAGGGTAACGAGGATTGCAAATGATTGATGTCTATAATTGAACAAAGCATCTCCTTTTGGCGCAACAGGTGGATTTTCAGAGGTGGAAGGTTAGTCTTGATTAAGTATGTACTTGAAGCTATTCCAATATTTTGGCATATCTTAGGCCCATATCCCTAAGGGAATCTTGGAGAAAGTTAGAAAATATTGCTTTAATTACCTATGGAGGGGCAGCAATGAGTTCATGGTTCACATTTAGCTAGATCGAAAATGATTGCTACTCCTAAGAAATCAAGAGGATGGGGACTCAAAGGCATACATCTTCCTGGACGTTCCCTAACAACAAAAGCTTGATGGCAGTTGATTACCAAGGACAATTATGGAGAAGGACCATTACGCAAAAGTACATTGCACCAAACTCCTTGCTAGATTGAATAAGATCAACAAGGAAGAACATTCAAAATGTTTCCAACCAGTGGAAAGCTTTGACCCTGGCTTTTCCTGTGATTGGAAAATACTTGGCCTAGAAGGCATCCAATGGGGCTTGGGTAAGGATTAGTTTTGATGCCATTATAAGGTTGTAGACAAGCAATCTTCCTCCCATAAGCACTTGTAACTCATTTGTAGGAATTGGGGAGATGTACTCTAAATAAGATTGATAAACCACCATTTGGACACGAGGATGACTTTCACCTCAAGACCTAGGTCTAGCAAATAGAATGGGGCAGATCTGGGAAGTACTTTTGGCAAAGCTCAAAAGAGCACATATAAGATTGAAGGATGGTCCACATGAACTTAGTTGGGGTTGGAACAAAGAGGGGGGAGCTTACAAAGCCAAACTTGGATATTTGACAATACAAGCTCCAACATTTGTAGAGGAAGCCCAGAGATGGTCAAGATTGTGGAAGGTGAGAGTACCTTCCAAATGCACCTTGCTCATATGGTTGGTCCTGATGAATAGAATTTTGACTTGCAAATTTTGGTACTTATGGTGTTGTTTGAGCAAAATCCTTGAAGAAGCAACTTCCCATCCTTTTTGAGCTGTCCCTTCTTTAAGGAGGTGGAAGGTAATCTGAATCTTCCAAATTTATGGAAGAAGAGGTCTCTAAAATACAATCTCAAGGAATGGTTTGATAGGAGGGAACTTAAGAATTTTAGCGTTGTGCCTTATCTTGTCATTTGGGGGATTTGGCTAGCAAGAAATGCATGTATATTTGAAGACAAGCAAATTCCTCCCTTTCAAGTTACTGCTCAAGCATTAGCATTATTATCCAATTTCAATCTAATGACAGAATAAGAAGGCCAACGAGGTTGGGTGATCTGACGGTTGATAAATCAATCCCCTGGAGTATCTTTAATGGGGCTTGTCAAGGTCTTGGACAGGTATGTGGTATGGGCTATGTTCTTTATCTCTCACAGTCCCATTTCTACACAGTCAAGGCAAATCTGGGCTCGGAGACCAGTAACTATAGTGAGTTCAAAGTACTATTTTTCCTTTTGAAGTCTACTTTGAACAAAGGTTTAGAAAGTGTCCGGGTCTTTGGGGATCCAGATTTTGCTGTTAATTGGATGAATGATGAACTTCAGGTACAAAATACAGGTTTACTCACTGTGGCCATGCACATGAAAGATCTAGACAATCCAGGTGATCGCTTTCTCTCATGTTTTTCAGGAGCTCAATGTACAGGCAGACTCCCTTTCCAAGGAGGGTCTATACATGCCTCAGGATCAAATAGCGGAAGATGAGTTGGCGGGAGGATCCTTAATCTCATCAAGAACCTATCATTTTACTGAATTTTAAGTGTCTGTGGGTGTGTTATCTTATATAATAATGTTAGTTCTAATTGATATGCCTTCGGGAAGTTTTTGCTCAGCAAGATGATGCTGGGGACTCAGCTTGTATGTAGCACAGATGAATAGTAAATTAGTGATCGGTTTTTTTGGACTTGTGCGAATTTGCACTGTGAAGACTGTATTTTGGATTCTGGAAGACTGTATTTTGGATTCTGGCTGGAATTAAAATACAATTTTTAAGAGGAAAGAAAAAAAAACTCGAGCATACAAACAAAGAGCCTCTAAACCATAATAAAATTAAAATAACAAATCCAATTGCCTACTTTGAACTACCGAAGAAAAAACAAACAAACAAAACAAATACAAGTTCACCTGCATGTATTTAGCAAAAAAACGAATATAACCCATGCTTCAAAACAACCTCATGTTTGCCTACTTGTACTTGGGAACCACATAGAGAATATTATATTTTTGCGTTCCTAAAAAACATAATCCAAAAATACAAGATTCACCATTTTTACATGAGGTGATTTTCCCAGGAAAACAGTGAGCTTGTGTGGTCCTAGTGCTATTGTTCACAAAAAGTAAAGAATGAGAAACTTTGATAACTCGAGATGCTTGATAAATCAAGATGCAATCCTTTCATATCGGCTACAGTTGCCAGGTCTGAAGTGATCCTAGTGTTATTATTCACAAAAAGTAAAGGGTGAGAAACTTTGATAAATCAGGATGCAATCCTTTCATATCAAAACTAGAATTAGCAGGTCTGACGTGGTCCTAGTGTCATTATTCACAAAAAGTAAAGGGCAATAAACTTTGATAAATCAAGATGCAATCCTTTCATTTTGGCCAAAATTGGCAGGTCCCATCCTGAGATATCAGGAGGAAATATTTTGTTGATATGATTAATTTGGTGAGCAAATATATGTCCAAAATTGGAACCCTTGAAATTATTATAGCATCACAATTAAAATCATAAAAAGCAAGAAAATATAATAAAGGCCTCAAACAGATATATTACAATCCATGGATGAAAATGTCTCCACAAAAATGGAGTATGAAAACACTCCCTATATATCACATTAATGTAAATCAATTTGTTGCCAGTATTCTCCATCCATACGAGCTTCAATTACATATTTAGTACGTGCATGCAATAACTGCATTTAGCACAAACTAATTAAGATCTGATTTATCCTCTTTAATTATGATGAAATGGATGTACAGCTATAGAGTTCCTCGTAAGGCCTCACTTCTGGTTTCACGCCATCCAATATTGGGAATGGTTAAACAAAAGTGCCAATATTCATTACATAGCATGCTATATAAATTCAACTCAAATTAATGCATTAAGTTGACCCACAAAGATTTTCCGACTTCACTATCACAATGATGTACAAATTTTGATCTACAATAATATAAGTTGTGTATAGTTCAACAGCAAGATGGCAACAAGCCATTTTATTGTTTTATATACATCAAATAACATCAGGGATGGTCAACTTTGGTGTGGGTATCAAACAATGGTCATTACTTGCAACATTGTAACCAAAATTCACTTCCATTTTCTCAGAAGCAACTTCTTAAAAGAAAATTTGTCCAAATTCTTCTTGACAAACATTTGTATGATTTTTGCACCTTACCAATGCTAGGGAGCATTGACCAAAACTTATGGGTCAAGGACATTTGAAGATATTTTGCTTAATAAAAGATGCTTTACTCCCACAAATCGTGATTAGCCATTATTTCATTGCAACTAGCATGTGTACCAAAAACACTCTTTAACATCAAAGAACAATCCACATAACCTAACTAACCTTTGTTTCAAATCAAACAGGCATCTGTAATAATTCAAACATTTATACATCCATTACTGTAAGTATGGAGTTTTCTAAACCTCAAGCCTCTCTTTGACCATCCCTTGCAGTGTCCAAACTTTTTATGATTACTCAGACCATAGCTGTTGGGAGCAAGAGCGAAGCAGGAAGCAGGAGTGCAACTCCAAGAGCAAAGTCTTCCAGGAGCATTTTTTATATAATATATATTTTTATATATTTTGATGCATATTTCAAAAAACGCATGCAGAATGGTGAATTAGTTGCAAAAAAAATGAAAACAAAGATCTTGGTAGTAGATTAATTATAATTATAAAAGAATTGACCATTTAGTACACAAATAACATCAAAGATCTAGCAGTTATAACTTATAGCATTATCATCAATGATCAACCATAACATCAACATTCAAATTTTAAGTTTCAACAGATAACATTTGTCATCAACAAACTCTAAGAAATAACATTGACCATGAAATAAAACAGGGCATCATGACCAGAGAGTTGTAATATGCAATCAATGGTTTCAGTTTCAACTGTCATATAATGTTTACAAAACAGACCATAATAAAGACGGATAATTCTATCTTCTTGAATCTAGATTCTAAACTGAAAAACGCATAATTATACTATCTACTAGGCTTTCTTAAGCATCTTGCCATGAGCAACTCCTAATTTCTTCTCCTGTGGTCTAGTAGCAACAGGAATCATTCTGAGAGCTGGAGGAATTGTTTTGGGGGAGCACTCCCCTCCAAAGTGAGCTTCAGGAGTGAGAGCATGAGTGGGGTGAATGCTTTCCCACAGCTATGCTTCAGACAAGGAAGGATAACAATATTTCTCAATTCTGTAAAAGATCTTTTCTTGACTAGTATAATACCCTTGAACTTGAGGATGCTCAAAGTTCAAACCATCATAACTGCTTAAACAAGCAGTCGAGACTCCAGAATGTTTCTAATCTGTACAAATCTACAAAAAGCTATATTGCAATGATCAAAGATTTGCCTTAGTAATACACAAAATGAGGGAATCATCATTCATGATCAATAAATCGCCCATAAAAGTTTTACGTAGTGAAGGATAGATCAGAAATTAGAATATTTGCTCCTAATGCTCTAAAGATTAGGGATACATAGAAAAAAAGGGGAGGTCTGAAATTTGAACATACTCAGTCTGAAACAACCTGAATATCGCAGCATTCCAACAAAAAAATGAAGAACTATATCACAATTCCCAATCTACAAAACACATAATAAGAAATATGAATTAAAGAAGAAATGTGTGGCCATAACATTTACAAGGAATGGAAAATATAATTAAAGAAAAAGTACATGACCTGGGACTAAAATTCACAAAAAAATAACCATATATAAGAGCAATTGTTCTCATTTAAGGATATAAGAAAAAATCTCATCCTGCACATCAAGGCATCCACCCTAACACTATGGTGATGGCTTCAGTTCTTTTTATTTTTACCCTTCTTTGTTTTAACTGCACTATTCTCACTCTAAAATATTGCCCTTATTTTCCACTCCTTCAACTCCCAGCTTTATCTTCCTCTTCTACAACCCCTAGCTCAAGAAGCCAATGTTCCCTCAAGCTAAGTTGCATGAAACATGGAAACAGGTAGGAGTTTCCAAAACAAAGCATGGAAACAGGTAAAAGTTTCTGAAACAGAGGAATGGAAACGTGAACCCCAAAAATATTGGAAATGAGAAAACATGGTTTCTAGACATACCAAAAACAGTCAATTGGGTCTAGCCTGGGCAGTTGAGAGGAGTGTTGTCCTCCCTACCCAGGTTCAATTCCCGCAAGTGACATGTTGAGCTCTTGATGAGCATATTGTTGACAAAGTTTCAAGCTTTTACAGAATCTGGTTTTACCCTGAGTACCATCCTCGGAATGAGGGGAAGTGCCCAGTGTGTTACCCAGGAAATGCATTATGCCAAAAAAAAGGCATACCAAAAATATAAATATTTCAAAAAAATAGATTTTATTAAATAACACGTTATCTTGAAAATAGGAATAAAATTATCAAAAAAATTAAATAGGAGACATAAATTACAATTTAGTAGAAATGATATTAATGTTAATTCATCATTGGGCAGGCATATTCCCCTTCTAGGCTTCAATATTAGAATCACCCGACTCCTACCTCTAAAGGTGCAGGAGGAACGGGTACATAGTCACTGTTTGAATATGGCGAAAAACTGTAACATGTGTTGAAAGCTAAAAACACCCCAATGGATTTGATTCCATCACCAAACATAAAATTATCAAAAAAAATTAAATAGGAGACATAAATTACAATTTAGTAGAAATGATATTAGTGTTAATTCATCATTTGGCAGTCATATTCCCCTTCTAGGCTTCAATATTAGAATCACCCGACTCCTACCTCTAAAGGTGCAGGAGGAAAGGGTACATAGTCACTGTTTGAATATGTTGAAAAACTGTAACATGTGTTGAAAGCTAAAAACACCCCAATGGATTTGATTCCATCACCAAACATCATGAAATGGAAGTTCCACTTTAACTTTTATTTATATTTTACTTTCATGGAAGTGAAACATAAATAAAAGTAAATGTCAGCAATGAGCATAACTTTACGAACTACAATTAGAAGTTGATCATAAATATGACAACTCCAAAAAAGGAAAAAAAAAAAAATTGGGTCTCTTTTTTTGAGGATTCTTGGAGTCGTTTAAGCGAGTTCCTCCCAGAAAATGCACTTCAAAAGTGGAAACACACCCAGAACGTGGGCCCATGTTTCACATTGTGTTTCCAAATTACGAAACAGCCCCCAAAACATTTCAACATGTTTTGTTAGATTATTATATAATAATTATAGTAAATATATAACATAAATTACTATATATATTACTATAATAAGTATATATTATTATTGTAATAATATATATATACTTTATTATTATATATTATATATTTTATTATAATATATATTAATGATAACCATTAATATATATTATAATATATATTAATAGAGTATATAAATATATTATAATATACTTTATATAGTATATATTATATTAATATATAATAAACTGTTATACATGGATAATTTATTATTATAATATATCATACTTAGAACTTAGGTATCATAATTAGAACTTAAGGATTTAATAAAGGCTTAGTTACAAACCTTTAAATAATGTGATGTAATCATTTGTTCATAAATTAATCATTAAAAGATTAGGTTTTCGGGAGTTGCATAACCACTCTCTCTCTCTTACTATGTAATGAGACATTGCATCGCTCATAAGGAATTAATCCATTCTGTATCATTCTTATGTGTGTAAAATTGACATGGCATCAGAGCCACAATGAAGAGAAATTGTCGAGGTAGCAAGTGAAGGAACCAAGAGACTATTGTGGTCAAAGAAGGCATCGAGGCACTGCCAAAACATACAAGGTAAATAGAAGAGTAAGGTAAGCCAACATTCGAGGTATTTACTATTTAATAACTGATTTATGGTGGATTATTATGTACGTGTAATTATAAAGCTTTTAAAGAAAAAAATTGGGAAAATCATGGAGTAAAGCACGGGAGAAAAATTGCAAAAGTGTGTTGTTTTCTCTGGGGTCCGTGGAAGTTAAACGAAAAGGAGCATAAATACCAAAATGTGTATGGCCCGTGAGGAATTACATTGCATGAATCCCACCTGTGTATAACCCGTGAGGATTTACTGAAAATGTAACACACGTGAGGATTGTCCACATAGCCACTACTTGTGGGAGCATGAATAAGAATTTCAAAAAGATTCATCCCAATCAATGTGACACTGTAGAGAATCGAGATTGAGTCCAACCCAATGATCCCCTATTACACCATGAGGAAACGCCAATTAAAAAAAGGTCAGAGCCAAGAATAAATGTGTCGGACAAACACCAAAACCATTAAGAGTCAGGAATAAAGACACTAATTCAATAAGAGTCAAGGTGCCCATTGTGAGGAATTGCTACCACAATCCAATGACAAATTGCATACGAACAATCAGGGATAGGATGGTAATCTACTGGAACACAAAAGTAAACTACCTATGAAAAGCTAACCTGTTATTTCATAATAAATAATTTTTCTTTAATATCTAAGAAATAGTCAAGAATATTGTACGTTGGGCAAATAAGAATTTCTCAAAACATAACTTTTTGAGATTTTGTGGAGTGTGTTGATGGGACTGCTGGAGCACCAATGCTGTAGTTGACCTTCCGGTGTGTAGGACAACACTGGGGATATTATTCAAAATTTGTCACATATTTTAGGTCTTTTAAAAATTGTTAGTTATCCCATAGATCATGCTAGAAGTTGATCAAAGATTTAACAATAAAAAATTCACGATATGGAAACAAAAGATGCTTGTGATTTTTGAATACAGGTGCTTACACAAGATTGTCTTCGGAAAGGAGGTGTGAAGTACAGTAGATTTAGGAGCATTAGATAAACATGCACCGGATGCCAATTGAAAGCTTTCACATGAAAATTGTGTTGCAACCTTGAATATTACTTTTGGAGATGTTGATCTGACATTTAGGCAATTGAGTAATAACTTAATAAGCTTTTACAAGGATACGTGAAAGAAGCAATTTGGTAGCAGCAATGTGAATGGATTATCAGAAGCCACCGAGACAGATCAAGGGCAAAGACAAGCATGAAAATGGCAACAAGAGAGAAGAAACAAGCTAATGTAGTTGAATGTAAAGAGGAAGAAATGTATGTTAATAGCAATAAAGGAGTAAATGGTCCTCCCATCCAAAGATTATGTCTAAAAACTCTTCCAATCCAACAGCAAAAGAAATTCTTCCCTTGCCTTGATTTGTAAAGAAGTTGGAAACAACCTCTAGAATACTTTCTTCACTCCATTGGCCACCTCCCTATCCTTATGTGCGGCTTTCCTCTTCCCATTGCTTTGATAAGTGAGGTCTTCATCGTGAAATTTTGGATTCAAAGCATGTGCCAAAGTGTGGAGTGGGGTGTTAAAACCATTCCACCTCTAAGCAATGATGGACCTAGCAAGCTCTACAAAATCAGCATCAACAAAAATAAGAGGGAGCCTCCTATGAAATAATTTCCACAATTGTCTCAATCATGGTATCCATGCCATTGTAAATACTAAATATCTCCCAAGAATGCTTTGTTCACATCAAACTATTGGATAAGCTCAAATGCAAGTGCAAGTCCCGCCACCACCATACTCACTAATATTGATTTGACCTCAAACAAGGTGATGCAACATGATGGAGTTAAAGAATATCTTTTCTAAGCAACTTTCAAAAAGTCCAATTTAAAGTATTCTCCATATAAATTATGGACACTACAAGAAGTCCAAAAAATGTGCTTATATTTATCCTCAACAATTAAACTGAAACGTGTGCATTATTCATGACAACTTGCACCATGTAGGTTGGGCCTACTTACTGAATAGCAGCAAGTAAATATTCAATAATGAAATTACTATATTTTTACCTCACCTGAACAATCTTCCACTTTTTTAAACAGTGCTCCTTTTTGTTATGTCGCTGTCGTAATGGCATTGATCAACAGCCTATGCCTTGTATTCATCCAACCATCTGAGATAATGAACCCCCAAGCTACTCCATGAGCTAAGAAATGGGCTTAAAAAATCTTCAAAAAGTTGCCTCTCTTTCTTGAGCAAAACTATTCAGAATTTTTCATAGTTTGGCCCCTTGAAACCTTGACAGGCTATGTTAATTGCTCTCACCAAACCCTTCCAATAGAGATACCATACTACATTAAAAGCGATACCAGAAGCATATATAGCCCTTGCCACCCTTGTCTTGGCTTCTTCTCTCCCTTGAACATTTATCATTTTCACCAATTTGCTTTCTTGAGCTATGATTGGAGGTTTTGATGACTCTTCTTCAACCTGTGTCACCCTCCTCTTCCTTGCTTCATGGACAATATTTGGCTCACAATCAACAACCAAGTGAGTACTACTACCAAGTTTGCTTCTTTGATCTTTCTACCTTAGAGCATCATTGTGCTCTCTCATATTGGGCCCCCTCGCCTTTGATTTTCTAGTATGTGCACAAACATCAACACCCTCTACCCTTTATGCAAAATACAAGACTTCACTTGGTAAAATCCCTTGTAAATCTTGTCTATTTTGCATAGTTACACCTACATTCATATGAATCCCCATTGCCCTCTGTTTGAGGTTGCTAACATACTTACAAAGAGAATAGTATTGATTTTGTCTACTTGCTTTAGTGGGTCTAGGGATATGAGAAATGCCACTTCCGAAAACCATTAATGTTGCAAAAAAATCAGCAAAGAAAGCTGCTCACCAAAAGTAAAGTTGACCACCACCTTCTTGCAGCCCGCAACTATCTTTTCTAGAGATTCATCTTTTCTTTTTTTCAAATAAGTCTAGAAACTAAGTATGTTTAGAAATGAATCAAAGGTTAATTTGTCTTCATTTTGATAGATTAGGGGCTTTTCAACTTCCTATGGGTCCCACACCCCTCATGGCCACTTGGTGGGCCCAAAGAACTTAAAAGGCACGCCAAAACAACGATTATATGTTGAAACAACCCAAAAACGCCCTAAGCCAAAGCATACAGCATTTTTGAATGGCGAAATGTTGCACAATATGGCTCAAGGTGCTTCGAAACCATTTCATACCTGTTTCAATGCTTTTGCACGTTCAAGTACCAATACATGGATTGGTTAGGCATTTCAAATGCTTCTTATCCCTTCAAGAGTTATAAAGGAAATAAATAAAACAATTAAATCCTTTCTTTGGAAAGAAGGAAAAGGAGGTAATGAGACAAATAAAATTTTCATCTCTAGAAATAAAGTCATCCTCAACACTTGGTAGGTGGAAGAGGAACAAGAGACCCTAAAGCCATGAATCAAGCTACTGGAATTAAGTTCTATGGAGCTTAACCTCGAGAGGTTAGGAGTTGTTGAAGTTCTAATCAAGAAATACTACACCTTCAATCATACAAGATTATAGTTCCCCCCTATATTTTTTGAAAGGTGCATCCCCTTTACAAGAAGGAGAGGAAATTTCAAATTTTATTCTAGGGACCCACGTGTTCCAAATGAGTGTACTATATTAAAGAATGTTATTATATGCAACAAAAAACACAAAAGAAGCTGAAATTATATGATTATAACTTAAATATGATATAGAGAAAAGAATCTTTACTAAAAATAAATTCATTTTTGGATGTAAGGCTTTAGCACTCTTTTGGATTTCTAGAAGGTTCTTACACGAAAGAAATATGGAACTTGATATTCAACGAGTCAATATTTCCTTATGTTGAAGGGACATTGTCCCAGGGCACTTTTCCAATCATGGCAAAGGTATTACCCTGGCTCTCTAAATATCATGGAATCTAGACAACCTTACATCGCGATCCACTCATGAGCAATTTTTATACATCGCTAAATATAAAGTCTTCCATGGCCATAACTCCTACTCCAACTAATGACTTGGACAAATTAGACTCATGTTTTGGATAACAACTAACTTTTTCCCAACACAAATTCCAACTTGCCAATAATAGAAGCAAACAAAAATATTTCATTAATATTTAGATTGGATTTAAACATGACTAAACCTTCAAACAACATTTTCCAATTGCTTTAGCCTTAAAAATGCATCCTATTGTCATGATTATCCATTAGAAACATGTTCAAATTTTAACCCCTATTTAGAAAATTCCACGTGCATTGAAAAAGACAAGAGACTTTTGTGTTCTCTCTAGACATCCAATGTAGCATGTGGAAATACAACTACAAAAAGACAAGTCAAAATAGAAAAGGAAGCATTATTAATTCATGTTTCCAAGGTGAAGGCACCATCTAGAGAGATAGGCACTTACCCTTATCACATGAAACTAGTGTCCAAACAAGAAACGAGCTAGTCACAAATAACTAACTCACAATACCTCAAATAACAGCTGGAGTAAATATGCCTTGCGGGTGTTGTTTAAAAATAAATAAAAGGAAAAAAAAAATCAGAATAGCAACCACATTTGTTAATCCAAAACAAGCTAATCTTGGCGTACATGATTTGATGTTACCTCTAGCAATCCAGATGCTAGGTGAGCTGGCATATACTGGCCAAATTCAAGCTGGCAGAATACAACTGTAGCATAAACTCTATCTGAGACAAATCTCGAGTAGGAAATAAAAGACTTGCACAGTTCACAAAAGCGAAGTTAAGCAATGATAATAGCTCAAATACTTGACTGATTTCTAAGGCCTAAAATGATTACCCCATTTGGTTTTTAGCATCCCCTTGGGTAAGGATTTTGGCATTCGATAAAAACAAAAAGGATCCACTAAGAATGTGATGACCCCTGCCTGGGACTGGATTTCTGCAGACTCCTGCCTTAGTGATTTGCCTGGCCTAATGTTTTATTTGGGATGTGGGCCTTAATGGCCAAGACTTTGTTCATTGTTCTTTATATTATAATGGACATAAGTATGGCTGTGTGTGCCTGGCCTAATGTTTTATTTGGGAAGTGGACCCAACAACCAAGACTTTATTTAACATTATTTATATTATCAGGGACGTATGTATGGCCTGTTATCAAGTGGCTATGTTTTGGTGCTGGGAAATTTTGCTTTTAAACCCACCCGATTTTGATCTTGCTTAAGGTGGCTGCTTAAGCAACCCAGCCTTCTGTATAAAATGCCATGCACATCTACTGTTCATTGTTCTTTATATTATAATGGACATAAGTATGGCTGTGTGTGCCTGGCCTAATGTTTTATTTGGGAAGTGGACCCAACAACCAAGACTTTATTTAACATTATTTATATTATCAGGGACGTATGTATGGCCTGTTATCAAGTGGCTATGTTTTGGTGCTGGGAAATTTTGCTTTTAAACCCACCCGATTTTGATCTTGCTTAAGGTGGCTGCTTAAGCAACCCATCCTTCTGTATAAAATGCCATGCACATCTACTGTTCATACTAATCGTTAAAGCAAAGTATTTTGTCACAAAAATAAATAAAAACAAAAAGATAGAGAATAAAAATAGTGGGTCAAATCACTTGCTATGAAATATTTATGGTCCACGAAAAAACAGATACTCTTGAACACAAAAAGCCACTAATCAGATTGAGATTGCAGCTTTGCAAGAGTTTTTTGCAATCCAAAATGTATAACAAAAAAATGCATAACAAAATATAATGGTGGAACTGTAATTTAACTCCTTTGTCAGCAGAACTGCAGGAGTCTAGCAGTTCATAAAAGTAAAAAGTACAGATGTCTAACATCTAAATCCCTAGGGAAAAAAATACTACATAAGAAAATTAGTTAACGTTGTTGCTTGCAGCTGTCAATTCCATCTTCAACCAGGAGCAACCATCATCAATGCTTGTGATACCCAAAATCTAGCAGAACTCCTTAAAAACATCACCATCAATCTCATCCTTGATCATCAAACACAGTTCTTAGTTCTCCACTCTCATTTGTAAAGATGTATCATGTATCTGCCAGCCAATTGGATCACATTCTTGTCAAATAAAGATCATGTTTTGTTCATTCCTGTACAGAGGAATAAACAATAAAAAGCACACTGATGTTTCCAGGAACAACATTTAAAACAAAAGTAAAGATTGTAGAACCTGGGACATTTTCCACACATACTAATTTATCTTGAAAAACAGGCTCGGTGAGAAGCAAAAGCAAATACTGTGCTTTTCGAGAGAAAAAAAAAAAACAATTGATTCAAAAACTCGGTAGAATAAGAAACAATCATGAATATCCTCAGTCACTGAAAGGCATATGGTCAATCTACAGTATAATAAGTCAAAATGACTGCTAAGTACTAATGTACATACTTAGCAGTCCCATTGACCTATATATGGTGATCTGTTGGACATTAATAAACTTTTCTTATCTTCCACTCTTGCAACAATCAAGCAGCCACAAAATGTATCAGATTTTGGATATGTAGAATGCCTGTAGGCATGAAGATCAATAAGCAGAAACAAGTTGAAATCTGTTAAAACACACCAAATGCATCCCAACATATATTTTGTTTTTATAAAACAATCATGTGCTTCTGGGATACTTTCCACTTGTAATAATTCAAACTCTACCAGCAAACGAGTCAAACTCCAAGCCTCTCACACCACGAATAAACCTCCTTGGAGTCACCAAATTTTGTCCAACGCTGTGGTGTGATTTCAAGTCAATGTTACAAGATACAACCAAACTAACAAAACGTACAGGAAAAATACATCAAAAGTTGATGTAAAACAAACATGATTGAAAACCCCTAGCATGCACCAAAGAAACTCTATGATATAAGAAAATGAAGAGATGGCAATCAACATAAGAAATGTGCTCAAATAGAATCCATAGTCAGATGAGCTCCAGCTGCCAACAAAGAACAGAAACAAAAATATAAAACATCCCACTCTCCTACTGAATGCATAAGTAAAAACAATCTTGTCAGTTAGAGTCAAACATCACCTCAGTTCCCATAACTCCAATTTTTGCAGGCTGCAGAACATGAAAATAACAAAGCCACAAGAAAAATCGCAACCTAACACTAAACATGGACTACAAATTTATTCAGAGATTTCTGCACTTCTGGCAAACACCCTTTTACTTAACTGCTCATGTACAATTCAGTATCTTTTGAAGTGATTATTTGCACATAGCTTAACAAGAACTGGTAACTTAATAGTAAGAGCGAATCTGATAACAGATTCTGGATATGGAACACATACTATAATGTACCCTGCAAACGAAGTGCCTTTTCCACCCATGACATTTTGCCTACAATTGCCCTCACATATAGTAACTATACTCCATAATTATAACACTCAGATTTTTACTATGATTTGGCCAACCTAACTTTAACCCCAGCAGCATCCTCACTTACCAACATGCTTTATGTTTATTTTCATCACATCCCTTGGAGCAGGAACCCTAGGGTGTTTGATGCTTGAACAGGGTATCTTTAAAAAAGGGGTGACAAGAGACTAAAAACAAGACAGAAAATGCGAGAAACAGGTTGCTTTACCAACCTTGTTCCATACTTATTCTCTTCAATTCCCAGAGTAAGAAGGTGGAAAGAAAATAATAGGGGAAATCCAAAAAAAATAATGATACACTAAATGAAAGGCCAGAAAATTTATAAAATGGTCATCTTTGACATCTACTGAAAGACAAGACATCAAGACAAACATCTCAAATATACATAGACAATCAAAACTAAACTAAAATAAATGGGAGAATGAATAAGAATGAGCACAAACCTAGGATGTGTAGTAAGACCGCATGCCAGGAAGAACTCCGGATGATGGAGATGTTCCTGGGAGTTGACTTTGATGCGATGCAAGGGAATAATGACTAGCTCCATCATATGCAGCAGTTTGGGCAACAGATGAACTTGAAGGAATCCCATATTGAGATGCTGCACCTCCAAAACTGCCATATGAGTGACTTCCATATCCAGAGGATCCATAAGGACTAATACCATAACTGCCAGCACCTAGTGATGGCCGACCAGAAGCAGTACCTTGTAGAAAAAGTTGACGGCCCAGGTCCAACTGTGTTGAAGAGTTCGCACCTAGTGATGTCCGACCAGAAGCGGCAGCTTGTAGAAAAAGTTGATGGCCCAGGTCCGTCTGTGATGAAGAGCTCAATGAATTATAAGGGAGGCTACTTGCAGCAGGCTCTCTAGACAAACCTGGCAGTGCTGCACCACTTAAACCATATTGATTTAGACCTGTAGCTGCTAATGATGTTGGGTTCATGGTATTCTGATGTGCTATAAGGGCTGGGTTGACAGGCCCATGTCCCAGTCCACCATATTGTGAAACGTGATTCAAAGAAGCTGGATTTGCATCACCTTTATCCATCAATTCAGGAACAGCTTGCCCCTGCTTTGTTACCCCTTTCTGCTTCAGTCCTTCCGCAGCTAATTTACAAAAAAGTTGATGCCCATCTATTGATTTAACAGGATCTTCCAGGGCTCGATTTGCTGCTTCGATTGTCCTGTAAAGAATAAGAGAGTATCCTTTGGATTTACCAGTATTTCTGTCAAAGCCACCAGGGCCTTCTTCGATGTCTCCGTAATTGGAGAAAAAGCTGGTCAGTGTAGCAGGTTTCATGTCATCGGGAACATTACCCACATAGATCCTCCGTAAGCTCGCATCTGTTGTAGCTGGTTGAAAGGGGTTAACTGGCTGTATGGGCTGTAGAGGTGCTACGGGCCGTAGAGGTGCTACAGGCCGTAGAGGTACTCCAGGCTGTAGAGGTACTATGGGCCGTAGAGGTACTCCGGGCTGTAGAGGTACTCCGGGCTGTAGAGGTACTCCAGGCTGTAGAGGTACTCCGGGCTGTAGAGGTACTCCGGGCCGTAGAGGTACTCCGGGCTGTAGAGGTACTCCGGGCTGAAGAATTTGTTGTTGGGGATGCATTTGATGTTGGGGATGCATTTGTTGTTGGGGATGCATTTGTTGTTGGGGATGCAGGTAATGAGCGGGCTGTAGTTGTTGAAGGAGTTGCTGCTGTTGCTGTTGTTGCTGTAGTTGCCCAGCAGCAGCCAGATTAGAGACAACAATTCTACCATCCATCTCCTTGCTGGGTTCTTGTAAGGCACTCAAGGCACCATCAAGATGTCTATATGTGACAAATCCATATCCCTTGTTCTTACCTGAGATCTTGTCAACGACGACTACTGCATCTATGACTTCTCCATGCTGGGCAAAGACTGATTTGAATGACTCTGTTGTAGTCTCATACCCCAACCCTCGAACAAAAAGCTTTCTTAAAGAGATATCCTGATTCGAAATTTGCCTTACCTTGTCGAGAAGGTCAGAATGATTAATAATAGCTGGTTTTAAGATATCGGCAAGCTGCTCTTTAGTTAAAGGGACCAGCAACTTCGCAGCAACTTCTTCAGTGATTTCTGGGGTGTTTGATTCCTCCAATTTTCGCTTCTTCCCTTCGTTTCCATCCTTTCCTTCCATTTCTGCACCAGAAAACACAAACAGAAGCCTTCATTCAGTAAATACAGCCTACCAGTTTTCACACATAAAACAGAGTGACCTCGGAAATTTCATAACTGAGCTGTTCAAACACAAAAAAGAGATCTTAAAAACCTAACAAACTAGACCATTTTATAAGTTAAATTCGATTTTGACTCTGCTAAAGAGATCATGTAGACCAGGTAAGGTGCCACAGGACATTAAAAGCAAGCAAACAAACAAACATTCAACCCTAAAAGAGTTTTCGGCTTAAGTAAAAGCATATCAAATCATGCAACCCGTTGTAGATTTGTCCATAAAAAAATTATCCAGTAAATAATTCAATGAAAGGAACATCATTTTGTACTGAAAAAAAGGGTCACATTAAAAGCACCCTCCATGCACGACTGAACCCGAAGAGATTCCAGCTCACACAGATTGAAGTTTCGTTATAAAGGCACGAGACTAACTACAAATTTTCATAAAAAAGAAAATGGAAAACAGAAATTTTTCCTACGATAAATGACCAAGCATTCTTGCCTCGAACCAATCCAAATCCAGCTTAAGCTAAAACAGTGGAGACCAATAGAAAAAAAATTCCTTCGAAACCTAGTTTACTGGAATGTTGTATTAGTAGAATCAAATACGAATTATAGACATAGATTCAATATATTATTTTCACATCGAACCCCTGACCTGATAGATATTTCCAGTCCCGGAGTTAATCTTCTCTTAAATAATAAAATCCAGCACAGTTTACTTGCATTGAGAGAACAATAATACAGTACAGAATTAGTTGCAAAATGCTCACCTCACAACAAGAAATGGGTGGTAGCACAGAACAGAGCAAGAAATTTAGCCGAGGAAGAAGCAAACTTGCTGCGCTGAGACTGCCAAATGATATACCGCTGGAAGAGGGAAAAATAAAGAGATAAATAGAGCGCGTTAAGGGAAAGTCTGATGTAACCAATTATCTCGATAGTTCCCCGGAACCCTAATCTGACCGGCCCGTGAAATTTTATGTTCGGGGTCAAGTTCACATTATGGTTGAGAATGTAACGTTTCAAGAAATATAAGCATTGATGGATGCTTTTGGAAAGAAGGCCGACCTCACATTAGGTTAAAGCTCGTGGTGATAGATATACAGTGTGTATTTTATTTTAACAATTTGTGGTCGAAATAATGTGTATCCCTCAATGTATAGGTGTGTAGATATTTATAATAGAATATAGTGATGTAACTATAAAAAAGTGTGGTTGAGTATGATTATGTGGGTTTGGGAATGTCCAATATGTTTTTGGTGGGAGATAGGGGTGTGGGTATATGTGGACTTAAGGAAGTTCGATTTTACATGTTACAATAAAATTTAGCACCCTCATATAATGTAAAGTTTTAATCATCAAGGGGTTAGTTTTGTACGTTTAGGAACGTTGCCCAATGTCAGTATAGTAGCTCTTTCACACGTCTTTGGTTAGCTCTTCTCCAACTTGAGGGGGACTTTCCTAAAGATAAGATTGTTAAGGCCGTGGAGTGGATGCATAAAGTGAATTTTGAATAGTAACCCTAAACAAAATGGGCGATAGTAGTATGATGGAATAGTGAGTGGTGTGAGAGGGGAAAGATGAAGAAAAACCTCAAGACTAGTGCCTACCAAATCTTGGGCAAACAGAGTCATTAAATATCACTCTATAGAGGGTTGGTTTGTGCATAATTAAGTAGAAGAGCATTGCAAATAATATGCTACAATCAACCTTGATATTGTTGGAAATAGCTATAGAAATGAGTCTTGTTAGTGCTACTCTTGAACAAATTGATGAAGGTGTTGCCCTACAATGATATATTAATTACAACAACGACTTGTTTGATGTTGAGGAATTAAGACATCCTAAAATATAATAGCAAGGAGGAAATAAGAAGGACAATCTCCATACATTACTCTTATCCAAATGACAAATGCTCCATTACAAGACCTTCATACCACATTCTTTGCAAGAGATTCCTACAATTACCCACGACATTAAAAGCATGCAAAAATTAAGCCTTGCATATGATAGAATGATATCTCCAATCTTCCATTAAGCTTGCCTAAATGATATAAAATGTAACCCAAGGGGAGAGCTCATCAATCCTTAAATTCTCCACCATTACAATGGAGAGAGAGCTCCTCTTTATAGAGTGAATCTCTTCTCTTATACAATAAAATGCTATTATCTTTTAACTAACTTCATGACAAGTCAAACAAATATTATAATGATGGAGTAGTTAGATCTCTCCTAAATCCATGGGCAACTATGTTACAACATGTGGAAACTAGCCCCTCCAAGACAAATAGCCCTCATCAAAAAATAGTAGTAGTATGCACCAAATAATGCTCCTACACGGGATACACCACCAAAAATAGGCATCAAACCAAGTCAAATGCCAAGTGTCCACATGGAATGTGCCCTCCAAAATTGTGCATGTGTGCAACCACTCCACATGTGTGAATTCCATTGTAACCAACTCCATAGATAAATGTGTAAGATGCCAAGTGGATGGAGCACTCCACAAGAAAAGATACAGTTAAAATCCCAAAATAGTAAGTGGACCATCTCTACAAAGCAAATCCAAGGAGATAAAGGAGAATTAGGGTTTTGACCATGCCAAAACTCCTATCCATGCAATAAAGATGAGAGAGCGCCCAGGAGAGGTGTGCCTTATAACTACCTCAACCACCCATGAATAATAAAATATTCTCCAACAAGTGCACCCTAGGTGAATGTGCCAAGGTGGTTAGAACTCATCGATAAAATACTCCTCCATGTGCCATGTCATAAATGTGTCCAACCAACCCAAGATAAGTTGTAACACCCTGTTTCCCCCAAATTTGTAATTAATCCTAATACAGGAATTACCATGCTAAAGCATGATGAAAATGTAAATAACATTATGAATTTATATTACAGAACTGTTGAGAGGGGATGTGCAGAAAAAGAGACCACGATGGCGGTGGAAGGCACCTGAAAAGGTGGCGTTAACTTCCACCGAGAATAAAACACCGTATTTAGACTCCACTGGCCCGGAGAACCAAAAGCGGCTCGCTAGCCCTGAATTTAATGCCTTGCAGGCCGGTAGGTTGATGGCTCGATGAGGGATGGGGAGGTGGACTGCCTATCCGTAGGGCCATCGTGACTGACCAGCGCAAGGGTAATCGTGCCACATGCAACCTCGCGAGAGGATAAGGCGTATGGCTGGAACGATTGACGGGGGAGACGCGAGGGGAACTCTGGCAATTTTCTACGCAGAGTGAGTGATCGCAGGAGGAAGGATTGCAACCTTCGCTCCTGGGCACTGACAGATAGAGAGACGCAGGTCTCAGGACATCATGGTCTCAGCTCGGGGGTGGCTAGTGGTAAATCCAGTAGGAGTCGCTACGCCTACGGTTGGGTGGAAACGAGCACCCCTCTCAGCAGTTGCTTCCATTGCTGAAGTTATTTT
>ML778072.1:270536-282676 GCA_009831015.1 Picea engelmannii | reverse complement strand
AAAGGCAGTAAACCACAGGCTTGGCCTGGGGACTTAATGCGTAAGGAGCGCATCGGGATTTGGAGGATCGCGAGTCATGGGGGTGAATGAGTTTTGACATTAGAAACCCTGAATCCCGATAGTGAACCAAGGATTGGCATTTCACTAAGGCAGGTTTGTGGGAACTTCTCAATTGTGGGAAATTAACCCAAAAATTTTAAATTATGATAGTGGATGTGTTACATAAGTGTGCCCTAGAGAAGTGTGCCAACCTCTCTAAGAACAAATAAAATATCACATGCCTTGAAAATTGTGGCAAAGAAGGGGTTGTGCCACTATAAAGCTTTAACTATGTCCAAATAACCACTCCAAGTGTGAAAATGAAGCATATAGAGTAAGGCGTCCAAGCTATTACCCTTAATTTAGATCAATTAGATTAATTAAACCATTAAATAGTTAAATCAACCTCAACATGTGTGCACACAAGTTAATGTTGAAATATAACCATGTTCATCTTCCCAATTAGTCACCAACAAACTAAATCACCATGAGCATGTGTGCCAATGAAGGGTGCACTTTAATAAAGTGTTGTACCATGTAAATAAAAGATGTTCTCCCTTGAAAAACCCCTCCATGATAACAACAAAACATAAAGTCCAACCTAAAGTGCACCACCACTAAGGGATTATTACATCAAAAATCACCATCTAACCTCGAGAAAAAGTTAGATCATCATCAAATCATAATGTAATACCCCCTCTCTAACTCAAACTTAATAAATAACATATCAATGAGGGTACTAACATCATGAAACACATTCCCCCCTAGGTGATGTCTAGCAAATGTGACATTATAAAGTTAAATCACTTAGGAAAATCCCACAAAGGCAACATGAATCATCCCACCATATTAACATCACAAGAGAAAGGGACATAACAAAATGGCTAACCCACCCAACCATCAAGTGTGTCCCCCATCACACACCCAACATATAAGGACCATGTCAAACACCCCTCCCAATGCCATCAAATAATACCACATCATGATGCAAATGTCATTGGGAAACTTCATCAATCACGAAACATATATTTCTTAGCCATCATCATCTAACCCCTTTGGGGGCTAGAACCATCATCCATATCAAAGACAAGCATATATACCAAACCAGCATAATGAGACATTATGCTCCACATCCAGCAAAAGTTCAACCAAGGGGTGATCAACAAGGAAAATACACATGAAAAGACCACCAAGTAGTAAGCACAATCGCCATCCAACCAAGGAGAATGGAGACTCCCCCAACCAAAGATCTCCATCAAGTGATCAAATGCAATGAAGAGAAATGGGATCCATGAAGATGTATCCCCCAAGTTGGTCCAATGTTGTACCAATAACAAGTCTCCATCGATGTGATGAAAATCACAAGATGGAACCTCATATAATATAAGTTGTAACAACAAGCTCCAAATTGGGGAAATGAACTCTTCTTGCAAGTGCACGAGAGCCCAGGAAATCTTTGGTCGAACCTATCAAGAAGAAAGAGGAAGCAAGACCATGTGGTGGGGTGGATACATATAAATATCTACAAACACTACATACTTATTCTTTACACACACACACACATCACCAAGAGTTCAAAATTTGGCTACAACAATGCCAAAAAGATGCATGAAAGTAAACTAATGCTCACATGTGTTGAGTTTATTCATCCTACCATACTCTAACTTGGGATGACACCAGAGGCCAAGTGAAATCAAATAGTCATTGCAACCATCCAAACATCGCTTCAATGCCATGGATCCTGCCCTTATGTTTCGTAATGATTCAAAACAATGTTACATTGAAGGTTGCATGAATATATGTTGCAATCTTCTTTACAACATAGGTGTAAAAAAAATTACATTACAAAGATAATAACGAATACAAAAATCTAAATAAGAGTAACATGTTCCAACACATGCTAACTCAATCCAATGTTGAAGAGGGATAAAAAATGGCTTGGAAAGGCAGATGGCAACCCATCATCAACCTAAAAGATGTCTTATAAATGTCTTTCCAAAGGTCGATCTGCAATAAGAATATCACTAACACCTACAAAAATTAAAAGTGTAGGCTGCACCAACAAGAAAATGTTTTCTTCTAAGCACGAGGATGTAGTGTGATATGAAATTTCAGATTTGTAAATGAAATTCTAATCACAAATACATGGCTAGAAATGATTGTCCACTACAAGGAGACCACCTTGTAGAGGAGGCTTTTGCGGAACCTCCTCGAAAAATTTATCCTTTTCTGTTTATAGCAAAGGTTGTTAGCGGAGGCAAGTGGCCAGAGGTTTTTTACTAATGCACCTATAAGAAACATACGCCTCGGTGCACATATAAACAATGATGCCCCAATGCTTAACTTATCATAAGCACGACATACGTTATAACGAAAAAAAGCACTAAATAAAGCACCCCGGTGTTGTTGAACATTACGACCAGGTGTATCTCCTTGTCGCCAGACACACTACGGTAGGGTAAATAAATAAATAAATACCAAACCAATTTGTATTATTACACTTCATCGTGTGCTTCCAAACTCTCAAGCAAGCACCGGTGCTCACTCTCCTTTCAAGGATGCCCTATTTGCGGTGCTCTACAACGAGTTCGATAGTTGCAATAGTAGATTTCACACATTTCCAAATTTTGGAAATTACCACAAATTTTCATTTTCTCTTAACGATTGAACCATGTCTCCTCAGGACATAAGAGTCCAGGTAAATTGTTTATGACCTTCCTATTTGCATTTTCATCTGATTCAAATTTGAAATTGGCTTGAAATTTAGTCATTTTTTCACCTTTTTTTTTTCCAATTTCTTGTGGTGCACAAGAACGTGTAACAACCCAATTTGATTATTTATTTATCATAGTTTTTAATTTAAATTTAATTAATTGTTAAAATAAATTAAATGAGTCTTTTATTGTTTTATTATTAAAAGGTAGGTGAAGTAATTGATGTTGGATAAGGTTGTTGGGGAATTAATGGGGGGATAAGGTTGTTGGTGAATTAATGAGGGGGATTTGAGAGAGGAGGATAAGGAAGAGGGGGAGGACTTGGAAGGGGGATCTATGTTTTTTGGGAAAATTCGGGGAAGAAGGAGAAGGAATAAATTTTGAAAGAGAGGAGGAAATTAGAAGAATTGTTTGTTTTGGGAACTCATAGGGCATTGTTGTTGCTAGGAACTTTGAGTTCGAGGGCCAGGAAACCGCAAGGATTCCTGGAGCTAGGGAGCCGAAGAGGTTGTTCCTAGTTGGTTGGGAGGTTAATATTCAGTTTGGGCAGTCTGGGAAAGAACAGGAACAGACTGAAAAGGGACTAAATCAACCAACCTTCAGGTGGAGGTATGTATTATGTTGTTGTTGCTGATGTTATTATATTGTTATTGTTATTATGTTGTTACTGTTTATTCCTGGTTTATTCCGAGTATAAGAAAATCATGAAAGAAATTCTAAACTAAATTTTAGTCATTTCAATAGGACATTATAGAAAATATTTATCTATTTTGAGTCCTGAAAGAGGATGAGGCACTACAAATGGTATCAGAGCCCAGGTTTCAAAACTAATACCTAGGTGCTTGAACAACCACTTAGTTGTGCAAACTAGTTCCTAAGACAACATGTTACATTGATTTACTGATAGTCACCATAATGACTGTAATTATTAGTCAACTTATTCTATGAACACATCATTCATGTTAATTTCAGGATGCATTCCAACCTAGTTCCAAAGAGTAAATTCCAAGTGTAGAAGCCAACTATTATGGAACCCTCAAAGTTATTATATGTCATATGGACCCAAGGGGAACAATTTTAATAACCTCTTATACATTAGTTGTTTTCCATATGCTCTACTCACATGTGACTAGATTTGCATTCAAGAGGGAATTTGTGTAAAGAAAAGGAAATAGATCTGTTCTTATTGGATACCTATAGCAGATTCGTTTTTCAGAATCTCAGCCCTTGTAGCTTTTATCCAACTTAAAGAGAAAAATTCATACAGGGAGGTTGGGATCAGACTTAGTATGCAAACATGCTACCATTCAGATGATGGAACTTAGGCTGAAAATAGTAAAGAAAGAACAATAGTTTACATCAACGTTTAAGATGTAGCAGACAGACCTTGGGTGTAACAATCGTTGATAAGGGTGAGCACAAAGACACTTTAGCATTGTATTGGAATCCTTATACCATTGAATACCTTCCTAGCTAGGATACATAAACACTGCTACAATGAAAATCAACAAGAAAGTCTCTAATTCATTCACTTAATTTCAGAATTTAAATGACATTAGGATGTTTCCACCAGAAGAGCGTACGAGTAATAGAAATGATCAATTTCATATGAAGGGGCATAGTAAGTGAAAAATCGCACCAGGTCAAGCCTACTTCTCTCTTGATAAGCCCAAGCCAAAACCCCTCATTCAAATCATGCCCAAGATCGAGACCAAGTGTTAAGAAACGAGGAAGAGAGCCCACGAGCAGCGTTTCCTTTTTTGCACTGTGTATGCACCAACACAGGTCAACTCCCAAAACCTAGCGCCAAAGTCATGAGGAAGACAACCCACGATGGGCGTTTTCTTTGGCACTACGTGTCCCATTGGGATGCAACCCCCCCACCAAAGCAAAAAAATGCATTTTCTCACCTGCAGATGCAACGATAGAGAGCGCCATCGCAATCTCGATCAGCACCGAGCTCATTTGGAAGCTCATTCTGGGTAGAGAACCAACAGCATGTCGGGTTCTTTTGAATCTTGGACCTCATTCCCAAACAAATCAAATCGGCCCACCTGGGCTTCCATGTCCACCCAACAAGCAGGCCTATCATAATTGCCAACCACAAGGGCACCAAACACATTACAATGTCAACAAATGTCTCCACAAGTGTTGGTTTTCGGAAGATATGATATATATATCCACGCCCGATGGCTCCATCGCTAATACCCAACTTTCCAATTCAACTCTGCCTGCTCCCCACTGGAAAATCTCAAATCTCAAATCTCAGATGTCGGGTTTCGTGAGAAGACTAAGCATCGACCACCACAACACAAGTTAGGTCAAACACTAAGCCAACTCCCAAAACCATGCGTCGAGCGCTAAGTCCTGAGGAGGAGGAGCCCATGAAGGGCATTGTATTTCGCGAGAAGACTTAGCACCCGAAATTTTGTTAGCTCGACATCATATGACTTCGGGCTATAGGGATGTCGTTGCAGACAAGCTACCAGAAGGCTCAGATCTCGAACGCAAGTTTGCTAAATCCTCTCTTTGATGTTAGCAGACAAAATTGAAAGTGCCCATTTGTTTTCTCGTAGAACAGATCTCTTTCTTTCCAACAAAGTCTCCTCGGGACAGGGTCACATGAGGAGAGTCATGGATGTTAAAGGCGTGTATGTTCTCGATCAGATGGTTCTTGTCGTTTCCACATACGGAAAGGCATGGATGACCCTTCAACCCTTAGACCACTCGACCATCGCAACAAGAGAGTAGTGTTGAGAGTGGGACCAAAGAAACTCGGTCAGGACTGTGTGCGCGGAGGAAACAAGGAAGTAGCAAGATTGAAATGGGTAGATGCTTCAGTCTTTGTGGCTCTCAAACCTCTGGACAGTGCAACATTTTCTATGAGGTTTTGGGAGGCGACCTCAAGCTTGGTGCAAAGCTAAGTTAGGTTAGGTTGGGAGTGAAGATCAAGAACTAGGTTAAGTGGGTGGGGAGAGAGAGACACGTGGGCCACATGTGAGGCTCCACGCTGCCTACCCGATACCATTTTTATTTATTTATTATTATTTTATTTATCTATTATATATATTAAGTATAGCTTAATTAAAATAGTTTTGTTATTTATTTAGTTTACACAATAAATAAATGCATCATATAGTAAAACAAATAAACATTTAATAAGGGTATATATATAATAATAAAGTAAATAAAACAAATAAACATTTAATAAGGGTATATATATAATAATAAAATAAATAAACATGCCTGTTACAATTATACTTATGTGGTACTTATAGAAATTAATGAAAATGAAATTAAAGGGTGTAATTACATTAATATAGTAAATAGGTGTCCTAATTAAATTATATTAATTACTTCCATTTTTTTTGGACTTAAATAAGATTAAGTGAGGAGAAGTAGTATGGTAATTAAGCAAAAATGAAATATCCAAGGGAATGTGAGCATAGTATGAGAGGCATGTTACTTACCTCTTTGGTAGTGATATAGAAACTCTAAAGGATGTCTAATACAATGACAAAACAATGTCTAGATGTATAATTGGAAAAAGAGATTGGTTTGATATAGAAACTCTAAAGGATATCCAATATAATGACAAAAAAATGTCTAGATGTATAATTGGAAAAAGAGATTGGTTTGTTAAATATGAATGTGTAACACTTGGTGATATAAAATTTGGAGATGACAAAATGTTGAAACACTAAGGAAAGACAATGATCTTGTTTTACTTAGGAAAAGTATAGTTGAAAATGTAAATATTATTATTTGTAATCCTAGTTTAATGAAGAACTTATGTTGAGTGGATCATATGAAGAAATTAGACATGGAGGTGGAATTTGAGAATGGAAAATGTTTCATTAAGGACCAAAATAAAAACTATCGAGTAGTAGTCATCGGATTTATGCAGCGGTTGATAATCGCCAGGCATAGTATCAATCCACCGTGGTGGAGTGGTCGGGTATGCTAAATTATGCCAATGTTAAGATTTTATTTGATTATGGTACTACCGATAGTTTCATTTCACCTTGTGCATTAGAAAAGTGTGGGTTGGCAGCCTACGAGCACGATGAATTTAAACAAGTCGAGATGGCTTCAGGGGAAAAACAAGCAACATGACCTAGCGTCGATAATTCTCTAGTAGATCTGTGGGTTGAAGGTCTACGTCACTACCCTAGGGACATATGACCTAATCATTGGAGTGGACTGGTTAGAAGCCCATTGAGCTATGGTAGATTGTTTCGTGAAAAGGGTGTTTTGTGTTGATGATGAAGGAAGGCTAGTAGAGATCTACTGTGTACGGAGGAAGGTGTCTCTATGCTTTATCTCGACCAATGAAGGTTAAACGTTGCATGAGGCAAGGTTGTCGATTATATGTAGTGAAAGCAGTCAATGAAGGGAAAGGACCCTCCATGGATCAATATCCAGTATTGTCGGAGTTTAAGGATGTTTTTCCAAAAGAGTTGTCAAGGTTAGCTCATGAGAGGGAGCTTGATTTTACCATCGAGCTAAAACCTGGTGCAGAGCCAATTTCCAAGACACCATATAGGGTGACAACGCCCAAACTTTGTGAATTACAGATGCAGTTGAAGGAACTACTTGACTTGGGACTAATAAGGTGTTACACCTCAAAATTACTCACTTTAATAGTGTCGCAAGTGTCGTCATTACAAGTGTTGTAAGTGTCGCATCTTGTCCGCAAGTGTCGCATCTTGACCACAAGTGTTGCAAGTGTCACAAACATCATACTGTCATCTTGCCTATGCGGTGCCTCTAACGACATCACAAAGACACTTAAGACACCTCAAAGACTAGTTTTGAAGAAAAGAAATCAGTTGACAAGGAGTACAAACCTTTTGCCACTGAAAGAACCACTAAAAAATGGATTTTGGAGAGGAGCGCTCCCTTACCCACTGTCAGGGAGTGCTAGCGCTCCCTGGGCCTCTTTGGGGGAGTGTTTGAGTGCCCTCTGCACCCTTTTGGGTGAGTGCTACCCTTTTCTGAGCAAGTTTTGGGTTTGTTGAGACAAATCAGGTAAGAATCCTTCAATTTCTGAAGGTGGTTGGATTTGAATAGATGGTCAAGGCATGATCTTAGGGAGGATCCTCAACTAAAGGAGAAGAATCCTCAACTTGTCCCAAAGATCTCTCAAGTGGTTGGACCTCTCCAAGGTTATATAAGGAGGCCTTCTCATGGTGAAAGGTACATGAAAAAGATTGGAGGTATGAAACCTATGATCTTATAGGCAACATACAAAATACAATGGAGATTACTTGAGCAAGGGGGTTGGACAAGGAGAACTGGAAGAAGCTGTTGCACCCTCATCAAAGGATTGTAAGTACTTTTACTTGTTCTCATCAATATATCAATGTTTGGCATGTTTCTTTCAAACTGATGTTTGTTCAACATGAGTTTGTCTGCAGTAGATGGATCTGTATTTGAGCTAATCTCAGTAGAGTAGGAAGTCCATTATATCTTTGTTTGTTCTACAGGACCTATCAGGGAGCTCAGGATCAAAGCTCAACCTGGACTTTGTCGGGACAAACGCCGTTAATAAGGTACATATCTTTCTTCTTCTCCTTTGTATGTTAGCTTGATCAGATCTAAAAGGATGTCAATGTCCATGTTAAGCACTTTTCTATCTTGGCCTTAGGAGTCTAGAGACCAAGAGGGAATCCACTTGTCCGCAGGGGGATTCACCTACAACAGAAATTGGCGACTCCACTGGGGAGGAGCTTTGATTTTTGTTTCCTTTCCCAGATCTTCTTTTGGCCCTTTTCCCACTCATTTGACCTTCTCCATATTGTCTTTTTTATTCTTAGATTTGCTTGATTGCCTCTTTATTTCATCATGATCACCTTGATTGACTGAATTTCCTTGATTTTTTGAGTTTCTAGGCATTTTTCTGAGATTTTGAAGCAGAGCACTTCCCTGCCCTTGTTATCAGAGCACCAACACTCCCTGGTGGTCTTACACAGAGTGTTGGAACGCTCCGGTGCCCCTTACACCAAAGCGCTACCCCATTTTCAGTGAAAAGTCATTTAGTTTTTGCTTTTTTCACTTGCTTAGAGTCTCATACTCTCAGTTCATCTTTTTCATTGGCTCCTCCTCATGGGCAAGCAAATCACTCGGTTTATAATGCTCAGAACCCATCGGGTTATGCAAATGTTTCTCAACCATCATCGAATCCTGTTTATCCTGGTCAACAACAACCGTATGTAAGAGGACCTACTGGTTACAACTATCCACCTAACCCAGTTTATGGTCCTACTGGTGTTCCTATGCCACACCAGTATCATACGCAAATTAACTGACAACTACCTTTCCTTGCGACTCTGGATCTCCCAGACTTGTTTCGGTTAACTAATGATCCTATTTTTCATTCACCGGTTTGGCTAGTTATTCCAGCTAAACTTCCTTCTGATATTCTGAAATTTGACTCAAAATATGGCAAAGATCCAAATAACCATGTGATGACTTTCCATTTGAGGTGTTCATCAAACTCCCTCATGGATGATTGTATACGTTTGCGTCTTTTCCAACGAACACTTACGGGCTCAGAAGCAAAGTGGTATATTGAACTACCACATGCTTCTTTCCATGATTTCAACTCCCTTGCCATGTCTTTCCTCACGCACTTTCAACTACTTATTCGCTACGAGACGAGTACTAAACTCTTGACCTCCCTTCATCAAACTGACTTCGTGCATATCTCTGACCATATTCATGAGTGGAGATGACGACGAAGGATGATCAAAGTAATCATTCCTGACATATTATTGGCGGAGTGGTTTACTAAATCACTTTTACCCTGATCACTCGCGATGTCGCTATGGGCGGCGCGGTCACCGAGGAAGAAACCATTACTCGGGCTCAGTACTTAGATTTGGTTTATTCACAATTTGGTACTTTGTATGATTTGCTTCTGAATGTTGCTCGAGCTAATACCGATCCATCCAAGCCGTCATCCTCATCTCATGCAGATGGTGTTATCGGTTTCGTCAAAACTCAATCTACTTCCCAATCGACCACACTCTCCTCTACCTCCCCCCAAACTCAGATCTCTGAGGTGAATGCAGTTCAATATGCCCCTTCACAACAATCTGGAGGTAAGAAGAAGACAAAAAGTAAATAAAAAAATACTAATAACAATGAACGATCACTACACTCGAGACTGTCCACATCGCAATGAAGTGGCCAAACTTCTCTAGGGAAATTCACAACCCGCTGTGCTTACTCAGCCTTTTCCACAACAACAATCCATGGTTGCTCAAACCCCCTCTCCCAGGGGAATTTCTAGCCATCCTCATGATGAGGCCTCGACAAGTGCACATATTTATATGTTTAATGGGATTAATTTGACCACTCGCTCTAAGACATATGACACACCAGGTAACCTTGACAAAGGAAAAGTCACTAACGGTACCGGTACTTTACCGGATCCATCACCGTCCTCCATTGGTTAATCCTCCGTTTGGACCACTTTAGATTGAGAAACCTATGTTCGACTCTATTTTATGCCCTCCTAAGAGCATTATCCGTAAATCTACCTTTAATCCTAGTTCACGTGTCGCCCAGAACTACAACAATGTTGAAGATTTGGCTCAAGCACCGTGTGCATTGTCTGCGTTAGAAGTTCTACAGCACTGCCTCAGTCAATGTAGAATGCTCTTGGCTTCTATTTGCGTTGTTGATCCTGAGTCATCCAACCATATCATGTTTAACCTGGACAATTATACATCTCGACTCTCCCACCAACTTGCTTTCCAAGTCGATGTTGTTGTTCACAACCAACAAATCCATCAAACTATTATGGATGAGGGAACCTCTACTTGTGTCATGTCTTTAGTATGTTGGAAAGGTTTAAAATCACCTGCACTTAACAAATCCCCAACGATGTTACACGCATTCGATGGGCGAGGTTTTCATCCCCATGGGCTTTTACAGTCCCCGCCCATCCAATTGGGTGGCAAAACTGTCATTGTTGATGTCGAGGTGGTCGATGCTCCCCTCGATTACAACTTGTTACTTGGAAGAAGTTGGTTTTATGCTATGAYTGTCGTTGCCTCGTCGGTCTTTCGATGTGTACAATTTCCTCRTTAGGGCAAAATTGTCATTGTTGATCAATTAGATTTCTGCATGACCAATGCTTGGGCTCCTGCTACCAACAACATTCCTTTTTCGGGGGACCACAAGATCACTTATGAAAGCGTTGGTGTTGGCTTGTTGAAATATTCTAGCCTTATGGGTACCTTCCCTACACCACTTCCACCGACTACACATCATATTGCCACCGTCGATATGATTTCGACCACGACTTATCAATCTTTGGAATCATCTGACCCTTGGATTGTACCTAGTCCGTTAGAATTCGATGCACTAGGTGACACCATGCCACTTAGTCCAGCCAAAACATCATATGTTTCTATCCAATCCACTTCTCCCTCTTCGGATGACCAACATCTATTGGCACCCGAAAGTTACTCGATGCCATCACGGTTAAGTTCCTTGTCATCTGCGATCGACTACATTTCCCCAATTTTTCCCTTTGATGAATCTATTATGGAAATGTTGAGCATTGTCGAGCTACCTCGGGATGATAACCATCATCGATCCTCTTTTCTTCCCCCTCATGAATAAATTCAGGAAGATATACACTCTATCTCCCCTCCTGATGTCGTTTTTCCATCGTCTCCCATGACTTCGACTTCCGATGATTTGGACCCGGTAGTTGACATGGTGATCTCTTCGGTAAGGCAATTGGAGCCTGATCTCCTTACCCCTATCGCAGCCCTCGACATGTGTTACTTCCAGAGTGATTTTCCTCCATCTAGTGAAGATCTCTTGGAAGCCATGACCGAGTTTTGTCCCTTAACATGGTGTCCTTTCAGAGCGTTATTCTCTTGGAATCCATGATCAAGGATGGTCCACAAGCATAGTTTCTCTTCTCTGTAGCAAGCTCATTAAAAAATGAAACAGAGGTCAGGAGCATAGTTTATCTTCTTTGTAGCAAGCTCGTTAAAAAATGAAACAGAGGTCACGAGCATAGTTTTTCTTCTCTGTAGCAAGCTCGTTAAAAAATGAAACAAAAGTTTTGAGCATAGTTTCGCTTCTCTATAGCAAGCTCGTTAAAAAATGAAACAACAATCTGGGGATTGAACCCGGAGCCCTGAGCATAGTTCTTTTCCTGTGTCAAGCTCATTAAAAAATGAAACAGTCACCTCTCTTGAACCTTCTTTTCATCCACCCTTATCTTTTTTCTCCATCTAGTAGAGAAATTGACGACAACCTCAAAGTCGTTGAATGAATTGAAGCTTAGAGGGCATGTCTCCGGCCTTTGATGATAATTCTGGAGTTAAGCCACTAGCTTTCAAGCTGGGGGAATACCGA
>ML778072.1:249743-270070 GCA_009831015.1 Picea engelmannii | reverse complement strand
CTCTCTAAACATGAAAAGATTGTCGAGTGATCTTGCTTCCTTTCCCACTCGTTAAAAGGTTTGAAAGGGCATCTTTCGAGTGATAATTTATCTCTTTTTTGGCCTCGTGAGACTAACATTACGAAAAAGGACAACATTGGAGTCGTCTATGAGTTGTTTTCAGACTCTCTAAATATGAAAAACCACCGAGTTTACCTTCTCTAGATTCGTTAAACAATCATACATTGAAGGGCCCATACGGGACCGAACCCTTACTTCTTCTAGTTCGCTAAACAAAGGAAGAGGGACTTACCAAAGGTGAGTTACATCGAGCATGTGTTACCCTGCTCGAGCTCGTTAAATTAAAAAGATGTACTTATCTATCTGGATGGGGGGGGAATTGAAAGAAGCAAGCCAAGCACGTTTTTGAAAACACTACCAGTAGCCCTTACAGACGCCCTTAAACACGACATTTTATCTTTGCACGCATTTCAATCTGTTGAACCTCTGCATTGAGCCAATCCTCTGAGTTTATTTTACTCCTTTGGGTCACCCGACGAAAGTCACTGTATCCACTGCATTATCATGTTTTGGTCCATGTCAAGTTTTTGTTGTTGTGCCTCAATGTTCAAGGGAAGTATCTGCCTCAAGATTCAGGCATCACAAATATCTTGTTTCAATACCCGTGTCATTCCATGTTAATTTGATCTACCAATTACATCTCTGTGTCAGTTTCGTGTCGTTGATGGGGGATACATCAAGGCCCTCTTTCGACAAGTCTATTCCTGTCGACTTTAGCACATTATCCAGGAACTAGACTTCGAAACCAGTTAGTACCTTGGGACCTGCATGCCTCAATGACATGCCTCCTCGCGTTCGACAATGGTTTTACATCATTGACCTCTGATCAGATGATTCCACAGATGTTCGACTTCAACTCATCCATTCACGTTCGCTGGAATGTACTATAGTACCTTGGGAATCATTGATATCAATGGTGATCTCCCTCGCACTTGTTAATGGTTTACCTCATTGACCGGTAATCAAGTGGTTTCTACCATGTTCGACATAAGGAAATCTATTCACATGGTTAGATTTGTACTACATCGGGATCGGTAAGAAGACCCTGGGTTGAGTTTGCACTCTTATTTATACTTTTCCCAGGCTGCGGAGGAGTTCTTTTGAACTATGACACATATACTGTTACATAGATCCACTTTGTATTGGTCGTGCCTATGTCTTGTCATCTCATAGATCCATTGTGTATTCTTCGTGGCTATGATTAGCCCAGGTCATAGGAGTATAGATCCACATTGTACCTTCAATGGCTATACCGTTTATCAATATAATTATGGATCCACAATGTATTTTATGGCGGCCATACCTAAAAGTCTTTATCACTCAAGCATAGGTATGCCTACCTTGGATTTGAAACATGTCATAATATTTGTTTGATGGTTGTGTGCAGCTTTTTCCGACTTCTCTGCGTCCATGCCCTTGCTCAAAAAAGTCTACAAAGTAATTCAGTCATCATCGTCTTCTAACTTCAAACTTCGGGGGGCAATCTGTTACACCTCAAAATTACTCACTTCAATAGTGTCGCAAGTGTTGTCATTACAAGTGTTGTAAGTGTCACAAACATCATACTGTCATCTTGCCTATGTTGTGCCTCTAACGACATCACAAAGACACTTAAGACACCTCAAAGACTAGTTTTGAAGAAGAGAAATCAGTTGACAGGGAGTACAAACCTTTTGCCATTGAAAGAACCACTAAAAAATGGATTTTGGAGAGGGGCTCTCCCCTACCCACTGTCAGGGAGTGCTAGCGCGCCCTAGGCCTCTTTGGGGAAGTGTTTGAGCACCCTGTGCACCCTTTTGGGGGAGCGCTACCCTTTTCTGAGCAAGTTTTGGGTTTGTTGAGACAAATCAGGGAAGAATCCCTCAATTTCTGAAGGTGGTTGGATTCGAATAGATGGTCAAGGCATGATTTTAGGGAGGATCCTCAACTGAAGGAGAATAATCCTCAACTTATCCCAAATATCTCTCAAGTGGTTGGACCTCTCCAAGGTTATATAAGGAGGCCTTCTCATGGTGAAAGGTACATGAAAAAGATTGGAGGTATGAAACTTATGATCTCATAGGCAGCATACAGAATACAGTGGAGATTACTTAAGCAAAGGGGTTGGACAAGGAGAACTAGAAGAAGCTGCTCCACCCTCATCAAAGGATTGTAAGTACTTTTACTTGTTCTCATCAATATATCAATGCTTGGCATGTTTCTTTCAAACTGATGTTTGTTCCACATGAGTTTGTCTGCAGTAGATGGATCTATATTTGAGCTAATCTCAATAGAGTAGGCAGTCCATTGTATCTTTGTTTGTTCTACAGGACCTATCAGGGAGCTCAGGATCGAAGCTCAGCCTAGACTTTGCAGGGACAAATGTCATTAATAAGGTACATATCTTTCTTCTTCTCCTTCGTATGTTAGCTTGATCAGATCTAAAAGGATGTCAGTGTCCATGTTAAGCACTTTTCTGTCTTGGCCTTAGGAGTCTAGAGACCAAGAGGGAATCCACTTGTCCGCAGGGATTCACCTACAACATAAGGCCTAGTGTCTCACCTTGGGGTGCACCAGTAATTTTTGTCAAGAAGAAGGATGGTTCCTTACGACTGTGTATAGATTAAAGGGACTTGAACCATGCTACAGTGAAAAATAGGTACTCAATGCCACAGATAGATGACCTCTTTGATTAGATGAAAGGAATAACAGTTTTCTCAAAAATGGATCTGCGAACAAGGTATGACCAATTAATAATTAAGGAAGACGATATTCCTAAAACTGCCTTTTGAACTCGGTTTGGGCATTACGAGTTCGTTGTAGTACCTTTTGGTTTTGCCAATGTGCCAATAATATTCATGAGCCTCGTGAATGGTGTATTCCAAAAGCACTTAGACCGCTTTGTACATGTCTTTCTAGATGATATCCTCATCTATTCCAAGAACGAAAGATAATATGAGGAACACTTGTGAGTGGTGTTATCATGCCTTAGAGAGAACAAATTGTATGGCAAGTTGTTGAAGTGTTCTTTCTTCCAGAAAGAGATTCACTATTTAGGTCATATCATTTCTGGTGAAGGAATCTCTGTGGACCCATAAAAGGCAAAGGCCATTATGGAATGTCCAGTGTCGAAAAATGCTCATGAGGTGAGAAGCTTCATGGGGCTAGCTGGTTATTATGGGAGTTTTGTGGAAGGGTTCTCTACGATAGAGAAACCCATCACCACCTTGCACTGTAAGGGGGTCAGGTATGAATGGACAAAGGAATGTGATACTGCATTCATCAAGCTTAAGAGGTTACTAACCAGTGCAACAATTCTACGAGTGTCGGATATGGAAAAGACTTCACAGTCTGCACGGATGCCTCGAAGCAAGGATTGGGGGTCATGCTAATGCAGGTGGGGGAGTGATAACACATGCGTCAAGAAAGTTGAAGAAACACGAGGAGCTTTACGATACTCATGATTTAGAGTTGGTAGTTGTAATGCTAGCTTTGAAGCTTTGGAGGCATTATCTAGTGGGGCGAGGTTTTGAGCTCAAAACTGACCATGAAAGATTAAAGCATCTCTTCACTCAAAGGGATCTCAATGCATGAAAAAGGCGATGGAGTGAGTTTATGAATGAATATGATTTTGGAATTTCGTACATCAAGGGAGAGGAGAATGTGGTTGTGGATGCCTTGAGCAGGAGACTGTGTGTCTTCTCCTTGGTACCCTTAAAAGTTAATCTGAGGGAGCGTGTGTTGGGGAAACTTCTAGGAGGTAGTTGGTAATTAAAGGTTACTTCAACCTTCCAGAATGGGAGGCAATTAGATCCAAAGTATAAAGCATATAGCTTGGAAGTAGATAGATTATTAAGATATCAGGGAAGGATGTACATCCCCGAAGGTGGGGATATTCGAAGCATCGTACTCAAGGAATCCCATGGAGCACTTTATTGTGCACATCCAGGTGTGAAGAAAATGTACGCACACATGAAGAAGTTTTTCTTCTGGGTAGGCATGAAGCGTGATGTAGTCCATTTCGTCGCCAAGTGCCTGGAGTGTCGACAAGTGAAGGCTGACCACCACCAACCGATAGGTCTCCTACAACCGCATGATGTCCCTATGTCCAAGTGGGAAGTCATTTCTATGGATTTTGTTGTGGGATTGTCGCTCACATCGCATAAACACAATGTCATTCTTGTGATAGTTGATAGTTGACCAAGAGTGCTCGTTTTATCCCAATTAGAGACACTTACAATGATATTGACGTGGCACGCGTGTTTATAAGTGAGGTCATCTATCTGCATGGGTTACCCAAGAAGATCATTTCAGATAGGGACTCCCGATTCACATCTAGGTTTTGGACAAGTTTACAGTCAGCATTGGGAACTGAGTTGAACTTAAGCACAACATATCATCTTGAAACAGATGGGAAAACTGAGAGAGTAAATCAAGTTATGGAAGACATGCTTAGGATGTATGTTATGGATAATCAACCCCATTGGGAGAAGTACCTACCTTTGGTAGAGTTCGCCTACAATGAAAATTTTCATAGCTCCATCAGAATGCCACCTTATGAAGCTATGTATGGAAGGCCATGCAAGACATCGTTGAGTTGGGAAAGGTTAGAAGACTGAGTGACAGTTGGGCCAGAATTGATTCAAGAGATGGAGGAACATGTGATTCAGATTAGGCAGCCACTAAAGGAAGCACAGGATAGACATAAAAGTTATGTTGATGCACATAGGAATGACCGAAGTTATAAAGTGGGAGATCAAGTTTTCAGTCGTATCGGGCCTAATAATATTACCATTCGGTTCGGGAAAGGGACAAAGTTGTCGCCTCGATTTATAGGACCGTTCAAAATCCAAAAGAGAATTGGACCCATTACCTATCGTCTCATACTGCCACCCCACTTGCATAAAACTCATAACGTTTTTCATGTATCTGTTTTACGTCATTATGTTGCTGACGAATATCATAAAATGAATTGAAAGGAATGGCAGGTATTGGATGCGGGAACCCTCATGGTTGAACCATTACGTGTATTGGACCGTAGTGTCCGATAGCTTAGGTATCGTCTGGTAGACCAAGTTAAGGTCCAATGGGACAAGTATAGCCTAAGATCTACTACTTGGGAGGATGCAGAGACCTTACAACGAGATCATACCTCATTTCTTTTTACCACCTTGGGAATATGTTTCCCGAAGGTTGGGTGTAATGTCGCCTTTTGACTTAGACAACTAGAATTACTAATCATTTTTATTTTCTATTTACTGTGAAACTATTAATGATACACTTGAACTTTTAAGACATATGAACCTATCTGAATGTCAATTCTATGAATTTTTAACGTTATTTGAATTATGATGGATATTATGCAATCTATTTCTATCTTAAAAATTTCGACATTTAAAATTGTTGGTACGTGGATACTGAATTGAGGATATGATTAAATGCATTTACATGATGATAATGCATGAATATGTATGAGTTTTTGTTCTAAACTAATCTACAAATCAATGGGCTATGAAATAGCCAAAGGATAATGATGATAAAAGGTTAATGTTGTGAACATCGACCAAGAAACAATATGGTATGAATCTTTGTATGTGAAATTATGATTGGTTCAAATGCATTTCTATGATATGCGGACAAGTGCAGGTTTTTCAGGTGGTGAGACTGCCTAAAACTGAATATACGATGACAAAATTCCCAGCCACACAGTGCCACTGTATGGTCCACGGTAGGGTGTTGACCCCAGTTCTAATAGGAGGGGTGGAGGCATTTCCTACCGTGTATCCTCTAAAACTTGGAGTCATGGGAGGACGGTGTTAGCTCTTGCTCTCCTAGACGTGTGATGATGACTGTCAGTTGCTTGTTGGGGAATCTTGGTCAAGAGAGTTGACACTTCCGCTTACGGGTTCTATCTGGAGTTAGGTCAATAAGTTGACGCTCCAAGATAGTCCAACAGAGGATGGATAGGGATGGAAGATGGAAGTAGGTTAGTGAGGAAGGATGACTAGAAGTAGTAGAGAGTGTGTGGGGTTTCACCTTACTGAAGAATTTGTTGATTTCCTCTTTTTGAAAAATATGTATATATGTATATTTATAATTGCCTGACTGAACTACAATTATCTAAGTGAATGTTGCTTGTGCTAAATTATTATAATTGCAGGATTTTGCGAACATTTTAAATGGTTTACTATCTTTTATAAATGAATGGTCTCGTTGATTGGATTGGACACATACAAGAATTACTTTAGGTGTGATAATTATTGTCATTAGTACATGTGCGAGTCTTGTATGTGCTAGCTACACATGCATGCTTTGTGCATGTACACTAGTATGTATAAGTGTTTTAAATTGATGGTGTTGTTTATTTGAAGTGGATGTATGAAACATGTATCATTACCCTTGTATTGTAAATTACTCTAACTTCTGGACGAAGTTTCTTAAAAGGTGGGTGTATGTAACAACCCAATTTGGTTAATTATTTGTCATAGTTTTAAATTTAAATTTAATTAATTGTTAAAATAAATTAAATGAGTTTTTTTATTATTTTATTATTAAAAGGTAGGTGAAGTAATTAATGGGGGATAAGGTTGTTGGGGAATTGATGGGGGGATAATATTGTTGGGGAATTAATGGGGGGGATTTGAGAGAGGAGGATAAGGAAGTGGGGGAGGACTTGGAAGGGGGATCTATGTTTTTTGGGAAAATTAGGGGAAGAAGAAGGAGGAAGAAATTTTGAAAGAGAGGAAGAAATTGGAAGAACAAATTGTTTTGGGAACTCTCACAGGGCACTGCTGTTGCTGGGAACTTTGGGCTCAGGGGCCAGGAAACCACAAGGATTCCTAGAGCTAGGGAGCTGGAGAGGCTATTCCTAGTTGGTTGGGAGGTTAATATTTAGTTTGGGCAAGAACATGAATAGATACAAAAGGGACTAAATCAACCAAACTGCAGGTGGAGGTATGTGTTATGTTGTTGTTGCTGATGTTATTATGTTGTTATTGTTTATTCCTGGTTTATTTCCAGTATAAGAAAATCATGAAATAAATTCTAAACTAAATTTCAGTCATTTCGGTAGGAAATTATAGAAAATATTTATCTATTTTGAGTCGTGAAAGAGGACGAGGCACTACAAAACGCTTCAGCTCGCCCCGAAGAGGTGCATCTTGTACATTAATTCCTAGTAATCATCGTCGCCAATGTGTATACTCTAACCATGTGCATCGATGTCGTTCAAATAAAAGCACCACCATTAATTTTAAAAATAAAAATAACAATGCGTCTTTTATGGCACTCTGTCACCAATGCGTTATAGAAGACAATGCATCGCTAACCAACATGTCGATGCTTTGGGAACACTAGAGCATTAGTGCATTTCATTTAACAAAGTGCACAACTTAGATAACATTTCATAAAATTTAATGTAGCGGTGTGTCCATTTTAACCAAATGCACCAGTGTTGTTAAAAGGACTACACAGAGAAAAATAATGAACCACTTTGCATAGAGTGGCATCTTGTTAGACACCCTGTTTTCAATATTCCATACAAAACAATGCACCACTAAACAAAATCGCGATGCTCCAATAACACGGTAGCACCGATGCATTCATATTAACCCATTGCACTGCTTAATTTGCAATAAAACAATTTAACCTAACAATGCCCCTAGGTCCAACACACGCACCAGTGATGTAAAGGGCATGGCACTGGGCCAAGTATTTCACAATCTAACAGCGTGGTGCGTCTTATGGGACACACCGCTAAAATACGTGTCGATGTGACAATATATGTGGTCCACCAGTGCATAAACTCTAACGGTATGCATCGATGCTTAAAGTCTAATAGTACGCACCAATGTTGTTTGAAGAAATGCACCTCTATAAAAAATAAACATAGCGGTGTGTGTTTAGTGAATCTTCGTCACCAGTGCATTATATAAGACAATGCACTGCTAAACAACATGCGGGTGCTCTCATAATAGTGGCACACCAGTTCTTTCAATTTTACAAACTACCGAGCTTAGAGCCCATAACATTTAGCGTAGCAGTGCATCCATGTCAACAAAATGCACTGGTGTGGTTTAATGAACTGCACCAAAAAAAATATTGAATGACTTGGCACTGCACCGCTTAACAACATGACAATGCTATGAGAATATGAGAGCACCGGTCCCTTCAAGTGAACCAAGCACACCGCTAATTTTATTGCACATAAAATTTAGCATAGCAGTGCGTCCATGTTAAGAAAATGCATCGATGTTATTTGCGCAACCGCACCCAAAAAATATTTAACGATTTGACATACAGGGGCATCGGTTTGGACATCTCATTTTCGGTGTTATATACAACATAATGCATCACTAAACAAATTGGTAGTTCTCCAATAACAAGGTAGCCCCGATGCGTTAGTATTAGCACATCTCACTAATTAATTTGCATTAAAACAATTTAACCTAGTGGTGCCCCTGTGTCCTTAAAACACATTGGTGTTGTAAAGAGCATGGCACTGGACCAAATATTTCACAATTTAGTAGCACAATGTGTCTTATGGGACACACTACTAAAATCCATGTCGGTGTGACAATAAATGTGGAACACCGTTGCGTGATAGCAACAACACTGCTCAACGGTGTTGCTTTTCTAGTATATAGCGTCGATCGCGGTGCGTAGTTACTGTTTTAGGTGCATTGTTTATTTTTTACACTGTTTTGCAAACATAAATTAATTTTTATTTTTGTTAAATACAACTTACTTATATATGTATGTGTTTTATAATTTCAAATCATTTTATTTATATATATGTGGCTAAAAACATTTGTATGTGAATTAGAGATGATGACGATGAGAGGAGGAGTAGCAACGGGTTGAAACGTACAACTTTGTAGGTGAGTGGGAGGCCCGAGAGAGGGAGAGGGAGTTGTATGTTCGCCCTATTATAACAAAAACACATGCCCTTTTGATGGATGTTGGCCTCCTCAACTTTTATGAGGAGGTTACATCCCTCAGACGGGACTCTCTATTGTTACAACAGTTGATTCGTCGTTGGGATCGTGATCGACATGCATTTAGAGTCGGTCTCGATCAGTGGTATCAACCCATGAAGGAGGATGTTTATTTCATCACTAAGTTGTCTAGGAGGGGGGAGGTTTGGCCTTGATCTATTGCTTGGTGTTGTAAGAGAGACAGGGTTGGCATATGTGTAGATATATGTCAGTCCAGATGTTCTTTTTGCTTCCAGATTTTAGGTTTTTGGTGGTCAGATGCAAATGAGTTTATTTCATAGAGAGAATGTTAAGTGCCTATGTTTTATTATCATGTCATTGTCACACGTTACCTCTGATGGGAAACACATTAGTTGCCCTTTGATGTATTATGTAGATAGTTTAGTGTAGAGGCCTTGATTGATTAGGTGGATGGATTTTTTTTAGATTGTTTTTTTTTGCATTAGATTGTTGTGGCGTCATTTTATCTCGGAGGAGATTCTCCCCATTCACGTCAGAGTTATTTACATTATTTTTTGAGAGGGTTCATGCCACTGGACCATGAGTAACCCACTTGCCTCCTAGGCCTATGTTTGATGCGCATATGCACACGTGGGGGTAGTTGTTTCCCAAGAGGGGTGTGCTAGATTGGTCATGTACTTCGGTTGGTAGGGAGGTATGTGAATTTTTGGCTGGAGAGGACAATCATGTCCTTTATGTTGTATAGTACCCATACACGGGGATGGATTGGAGAGGATGTCCAAACATCCTATTTACAACAGTCGAGCCGCTAAATGAAAGAGGTAATATGATCCAGGTGGATATCGGTGGCCACCCACCTTTTCCAACTGGCTCAAAACAACTTTCTGGCAATTTTGGCAATTTACTATTTTTAGCAGGTTTTAACTTTCGGGGCCATTTTGAGGGCCTAAATGAAGGTTTTTCGAGATTGAGGTTCTCAATGATAGCTAAAGGCATGATTGAGCCCCCAAAATGAATCTCCTCGACGACACCTTTCCAACGAGCTATCATATGCCTAAAACAGAGAACGTGTGCAAAAGTTACGACCTCGGGAAGTTGATGTACTAACTTACCCAAACGGGGCCCACATGACTTTTGGCGCTTCATCTCCTAGGGTTAGGTTTTTGGATGTCTATGACTTTTTTAATTCCCATTTATTGTAAAAATTCCTTTAGAGCCTCATTGTAATCATGTTCTTGCGAATGCGAGTAGCCATCACATCTCTTCTCAGAGATAAACTGCCACCATTCTAGCGAGTCTTTCACTCTGTATTTTTACAGTCTCTCTACATTTCTTTGATTAATAGAAATTGTGTATTACTGTATATCTGTGTTTATGGTTTCATCTCTGATACATTTCTATTATATTATTGAATATCTACAATATCTCTATGCATTTGTTTATTATATCTCTGCTCTCAATTTGTGCCGAAAATAATCTGGATCAGTGGTATCAGAGTAGGATGTTCTTGATCGTTTTTTCAATGCATGTCCCCGACGAGGTCCGAGTATAGCAAGTTGGGTCTCGAGCTTGTCTCTCTTGAAGACAATCTCTCTTGCACACCTAAGAAACCCTCAATGGCAGAAGAAAAGAAAAATGACGGAGCAAACGATCCTATCAATCTGTTGCTTGAGCAAGCTCTCATGTGACAGAGGGACGAAATGATGGAGAATTTTTCCCACATCCTTCAACACCTGTCGATAACAACAAACGCATCTTCATCAAGCGACCACTTTGGAGGCACCTCGCCTTTCAAGGTACAAGTTAATTTTGATATTCCTGTATTTGAAGGACAGATAGATGCAGAAGCCCTAGAAAAATGGTTAACTTTGCTAGAAGGTTATTTCTCTGTTCACAATTTTTTCGACAAAGAAAATATCACCTTCGCACTCCTTAAAGCTCTCCCTCATGTCAAAGATTGGTGGGAAACTTACTGGGAGCAAATTTCCACAGAGGAGTCTAGAATATATGGGACTGATCCCACTTGGGATTTTTTTGTGGATGCGGTAAAGGAACAGTATTACCCTGTTGGCAACTATGAGGACCAGTACACGAGATGGACCACACTATAGCAAGAGAGGGGCCAAGCAGTTATGGAGTTCACCAATACCTTCCATACCTTGCGCACCAAGCTGGGTATCAAAGACTCCAAGTGACATTTGGCTCTGAAATACCGTGGGGCTCTACACAGATACATCCAAACTGAAATGGATTTTCTGGACATCTCATCACTCGGTGTTGCTTATCGATATGTTGTCAAAATCGAGCAGAAATTTAAGCATAAGAACAAACGAGAGTTTGGGTCTGCAAATCTGCAACAACCAAAGTATGACAAAGACGGCCCTAACAAACAGTCTCCTAAAAACCAGTCCAAGACACAAGAAAAGAAGGGTCACGGGAAGACAAAAAAGGACACCGAAAAATGGTGCGAGTTCCAAAAAAACCCCTGGCACAACACCGTTGAATGTCGCTCAAAATAGTCATTAGTGGTTGAGATCAAAGACAAAGAGTCGAACCCTGATTCAGAAAATGATTCTGAAAATAATGGTAAAGGACAGATCATTGACGCAGACCCCACTGCTATTGTCACTACCGCAACAATTCAACCAGAAGAACCAACAGATCTTGAAGAGGGGGAGCGCCTTTTTCATTCACAGATGTGGGTGAAGGGGACCCCGCTGCATTTTATTGTTGATAGTGGAAGCCAGAAGAACCTCATCTCAGCAGAGGTCGTCAAACAGTTGGGATTGTCGACAACACCACACCCGCAACCATACAACATTGGGTGGCTTCGCCAAGGATGAGATCCCCATGTAAGCCAATAGTGTCAATTATCATACGACATCCAACCCTTCAAGGATGAGGTATTATGTGATATTGCCCCATTGGATGTCTATGATGTGCTCTTGGGCCAACCATATATGTGGAGATGCCATGCTGTTTATGAGTCTCGACCCCATAGTGTCATTGTTACTTTAGGGGGTCATCTCTACAGAATACCAGAGATAGTTCCGACTACTGTTCCACCTAAAAAGTGTCACAAGGTAGTATCTCATACTACAAAATTCAACTTCTTCACAATCCATTCAAAAGGAGAACAAAAGGACACTGCAACCACTACAGCCCTGCCCCAAGCACCTTCTATCTAGCAGAAGCAGGTCGACAAGGTTGCAGCAAAGCACAAAGATTCCTTCTACACACCGTCCTTTCATGTAACCCGACTTGTTGAATAGCCTCAACTTCAAAAGGTTCGTTACAGACTTCCACAAACTGAGCAACGTGACGTCTCCAGCAAGACAAGCAACTCACCAAGATGCATATTCAAGAAACGTTTTTCCTTCTCCCCCGGGAACTCAACGCAATGGAGACCATTACTTCCTAAGGAGGGAGGATTGATCCAGGTGGATATCAGTGGCCAGCCACCTTTTCCAATTGGCTCAAAACAACTTTCTGACAATTTTGGCAATTTACTATTTTTAGCAGGTCTTAACTTCTGGGGCCATTTTGAGGGCCTAAATGAAGGTTTTTCGAGATCAAGGTTCTCAATGATAGCCAAAGGCATGATTGAGCCCCCAAAATGAATCTCCTCAACGATATCTTTCCAACGAGCTATCATACGCCTAAAACGGAGAACGTATGCAAAAGTTACGACCCCAGGAAGTTGATGTACTAACTTACCCAAATGGGGCCCACATGACTTTTGGTGCTTCATCTCCTAGGGTTAGGTTTTTGGATGTCTAGGACTTTTTGAATTCCTATTTATTGTAAAAAGGCCTTCAAAGCCTCATTGTAATCATCTTCTTGCGAATGCGAGTAGCCGTCACATCTCTTCTCAGAGATAAGCTACCACCATTTTAGCGAGTCTTTCACTCTGTATTTTTACAGGTTCTGTACATTTCTTTGATTAATACAAATCGTGTATTACTGTATATCTGTGTTTATGGTTTCATCTCTGATACATTTCTGTTATATTATTGAATATCTGCAATATCTCTGTGCATTTCTTTATTATATCTCCGCTCTCATTTCGTGCTGAAAATAATCCGTATCATAATATTATTGTTATGTTTTGATGAATTTATATGCATATTTATATGTCTTGTTTAATGCACATGTAATTTATTGTAACTTTTGTTTTCAATTATCTTATTATCAATATCTATTGTTTTGCAGATATTGACACATATGTTGGGGATGAGCCTCCCCAATAGGACGAGGTGATGGAGGAGGCGAAGGAGTAGCTTCTATTACATAGACCCTGCATGCCACGCAGGCCAAATCAGAGTGTCTGAATAAAGGTGGTGGATCGCCTATGTGGTGTTATGGTTTGTCATGGAGTGGGACCCACACTGGCTTGAGACATATTACAAGTACCATAGATCTCTATAATATGGATGAATCTGCCTCGTGACATGACAACATTGATGCGTCATATTTTCAGTGTCATCAACGTCATCAAGAGGTTGAGTGATCATTCTAATGCTACTCATGATTCTACTCCATTTGCCTCATCACTAGATCATCTACATCCTCTACTCCACCACATGGTCCTCCTCCTCTCGATCATGCTTCTTATCCACATGTGTTTGCATCATCCATTGATCCTCTTGCTTTCCCTCCACATGTTTCTGCACCATCCACATATGGTCCTCCTCCTCCCCCTCCACATGAGTCTGCACCATCCATCGATCCTCGTGTGCCTTCCCCTCCACATGTTTATGCACCATCCACATTTGATCCTCCTCCTCCTTCTCCCCATCCACCGATCTTCATGTGCCTTCCCCTCTATTATCTCCTCAAATAAATCAATTGAGTTATTTCATTTTAGGTGATAGGATGTCTTTTAAAAAATACATTTTTTATTTTTAAAAGTTCATTTTTGAGAGCTTTACACATGTAATAAAGTTGGAATAAAATTTTGTTTAGTTTTTATTTGATCTAGTTCAAATCTCAGGTTTCGGTGGCTTAGGCGAACATTTCGATTGTTCATTAGCCACCGAAAGCCTAAGCTTTCGGCAGCTTAAACAAAGAAATTCAGGGCTATTTTAGCCACCGAAATTGCAGGAGCGGGGGAGGAGTCAACACATCCTTTCACACGTTTAAACTGTGGGGTTTGAAGTTTTATAATTGCAATTAGCCACCGAAAAGACAGGAGAACAAACCGTTCATGACCGGAAGTTGATCTCTGCATGATATAGTGAATCTTTTCGGATCATTGTTTCATCAAACTACATGGTTATGTACCTTTCAATCATCAACCATGATTATTTCAAATCACAAGATGCTCTTTCGCATCCCTTGTAATCAACACCACGATATGATGCTCGCCTCATTTTTCTCGTCCCTGTCACATCCAAGCCGAATCTCCTTAAGTCTACGTTGTGTAACTTTCCCCTAAAATCCGTTTTTTCAATCACAGGTGTACAGGAGCATTGTGACAGATGAAGAAAGGAGGAACAACTTTGAGGAAAGAGCTCGACGATATCAATTACTTGGAATCGCACCCGGCGGTATGCCAACTTTTCAGGGACACAAGTTGCTATAATTTTTGTAAACAATTACAGAGTTCTCACCAGCAAGTGGCATAAGCCTTTGCCCTGAATTTCGATGGAAGGAAAGCAGTCATCGATCGAGATGAATTCGAGGTGGATGAAGCCCTCATAGCCGAGGTGACAGAGCTTCCCAGGAATGGAGAAAAATGGTTTAAAATCACTGTCACAAAGAATGTTGAATTCAGGTCTTACTTGAAACTAGAACGCAAGGATTTGATATGGAAGAAAGACATTCTTGTGTCTTTCGTTTAAGAGAAATGGCAACAATTACTAAAATCCATTATGGTCTATATAACTTGCGAAGGCAGATATAATAGGGTGATGATTTGCCATTTCAAACTCATGAATCATTTTACTGGTAGAAACCCACTCAATCTACCTTATTTTCTCCACAAAAGCTTATCTAAGATGGCATATCAGGTCAAGGCCAAGCCCAATAAAGTTGCAGGTAGACTATCCCACCATGGTCTAATTAAACTTTTGGTTTGTGAGTTGTTGTAGAGATGAAACAAAGAGTGGAATTACTTCTTGTTCTAGAATGATTTTCAGACTGATGTACAACCAGAGGGTAAAAATAGTCCTCATTCCAAGAAGTCTTCCACTCCCAGAAGTGGAAAAAGGAGGAGAAGAGCTATCTCTCCAATTCCAGTTAATCAACCCTCTCCTTCCTCTAAGCTTAACAAAACTAAGAAGAAACCAAACTTTAACAGTGAAACAGATAAGGCCGAAGAAACCCTAGTGAACAAGAGCATTCTTAATCTTCCTTACACCGACTCGGAGGATGAAGAACATCAGATTGAAACATGGCATGAAAATTCAGTTACCACAGGGCATGAAAATTCAATTTATGTAGATGTTTTCACAGCAAGGTATGAACACCTTCCATCACCTACACCTCAAGGAGAACAAGAACCACAAGTTGCAGATGTCTCATCTAGCAAAAGAGTGAAGCAGAGTAAATCAAAGGAAATCAAGAAGCTTAAGAAGAAGTTAGCTCAACAAGAAGTACTAGAAAGGGTAATTAAAACCAGATATGAAACCCTGTCGAAGAACTTTGCAGAAAGCAACTCATCCTTCGAAAGATTAGCACATGAAAGCATAAAGGAAAAGAAAAAGAAGGACACGATTGAAAAAGATTACAATAGCTTATGGAGAGTAGCTCAGGGCTTGAAGAAAAAGGTCAGGGCTTTGAGGAAGCAAGCTATGTCTCCAAAACACCAGGCTCAAACACATGCTACCCTTGAAACCCTAGCAGAGGTGGCAGTTTAGTGAAATGAACCAGAGGCAGCCAGTAATCCTACAGTGTTTGAGCAAGATGCAAAAGCCTTAAAACATCAGCCCTAAGGTGTTTTTGAGCTAAGACAAAAGGTATTTTTGAATTTTTTATAATTTCACTAAAACAAACCTTTCAGTGGCTTAGGCGAACATTTTGATTTTTCATTAGCCACCGAAAGCAGAGATTTCGGTAGCTAATTGGTCTGAATTCTGTCTATTCTAGCTACCGAAAGCACTGATAGGGCATAAAGTTAATATTTTTGCACATATCCAAGTTTTCCTTGTCCAAAAGCCTCGGGAATGGTTCCAAGCAATAGACAATAATTAATGACATCCTTATCAAGAGTTTGTTTTGATTTTGGAGATGCTTTACAAGACAGAGAGGTCAAAATCAGTTAGCTATTTTCAGGGATATAAAGTTGTTTGACTGTCAGCAGGTGTCATTTTTGACTCCTCTCATATCGCATAGAATCCAGCAGCCTTAGAAGGCTCACTACACCTGCCAAAGAATCTGAAGGACATAAAGATCATCCAAGGATAGGAATTGACCTAGTTTATAGGATCTTTGCCTATTTTCTTGGGCCAATTATTGACTCTCTATTTTAGGCAAAATTCGATCTAGTATTCTAGGATTTTGAAACTGTTTGTAAAGGCTATAAAGCCCATAACATTTGATGAACAAAGGGTTCGATTTTGAGTTCTATAATCCACTGTTATTTTGATAAAGACACTTTCTTTAATATATTAAGCCTGCAAGCTTCTTTCATTGTTATTGCCAGACTCTCTTTTTATTCTTTTTCTATGCCTATGATTTGAAATCATTTCTTTGTCTATGTTTAAAGGTCCCATGGTAATTGTCATCTTACCTTTGATATTTAAGCAAGAATCATAAGCATCCTTTGCTAGTTTGTCGACCCATCATATATATTGTTTATGTATGTTCTGGTTAACTGATTGGTTTTCTTATCCATTTGATCTACAAACCTATCTGATAATAGCTCTTGAAGGCCTTGTACTGCATGAATATAGCTAGATTGTCTTGAAGATACAATCCAGTGATTTAGATATTCATCTTGATCCAAACCCACACCCATCATTGAGAAAATAATTACAAAAAGGTTAAGTTACCAGGAATCTCTGAGATACAGCCTAGGAGAGTTTCCTGGAGTGATAACACCCTCCACATGTGTTTGCAACATACATGTTTGATCCTCCTCCTCCTCCTCCTCCCGCTCCACATGTGTCTGCACCATCCACCAATCCTCCATATTCTCCTCTACACGCGTCACCATCCATCGATCCTCCTCCTCCTCCACTTGTGTTACCATCCACTGATCCTACTCCTTCACCTCCACAGGTGTCATCATTCATCGATCCTCCTCCTCCACATGCATTAGAAGATTTTGATGCTTTAGACACTATGTTCACATCGAGTGCTGCTACACAGGTTGATCTTGATGGAAACACATTTGATAGTGACGTATTATTGGCATTTATTTTTGGCATAGGTACTGGTATACCCTTTACCTCTAGTAGTAGAGACATTGATGCATCTGGCTATGGTGGTGGACCTAGCGAGTAGTGGTACCGACTGACATGTAAATTGATTTTTTTTTATTTTGACTTTAGATGTATATGTAACATGTTTATTGTAGATTTTCTTGAGATGTATGTTTGACATGTATATATATATATATATATATATATATATATATATATATATATATTTATTTATTTATTTATTGGGGGAATTGACAACTCGCAGTTCTCGTACTCGCGTGACACGGGGTCAGCTACCACTATAACCCCAGGTGCAACCACCCAGCCCGCAAGAATGGCGAATGAGTAAATCCAGGTGAGAATCGAACATGAGACTTCATTTTACAAATTTCCTTCCATTTACACGACACTTGCCAATCCGTCTACACCCGTGCGGGCATGTTTGACATGTATATTGTCCATGTATATTGATTTTTTTTTAACATGTGGTTCACGACACTAAAGACCGATACTCGCTACATCCACGGAAAACCCTCCCTAAATCCATGAGAGAAAATGGGGAGGCCGACCATTTTCAGAATATCAGGGCTCAACAATAAGAGATTTATATAGACCCATTTAAGGGCATCACATGTCACTTACAAGGAATTGAACCTTGGTGGGGAGGGTAACAACCATTCCTCCCAACCGAAAAAAATACGGTGAATAGGAGGAAACGCTGCGTAAGGGTTTTAGAAGCGATAGGGTTTAGCATAGCTCGAGATCGCCCTAGGCAGCCATGGCCGCCCCTGGGGGTGGGAATTCAGCCTCTTCCCCCCCCCTCTCCGATGCAGATGCCTTTAGAAAACTCGTGGGAAGCAGTAGCATGCGCTCTGGCCCCCTTCAAGTCCCGAAATTTATTAAGAAACTTGAAGAGATTCCTGAAATCGCCCTTCCAGAGACCCAACCAGTCAAAATAGCGTTAGCTTTGGCTGAAAGAGGCTTAGTTGGCCAGTTTATGGGGCTCTGGCCTTCCCCAAAGACAACGGACGATTGGATACAGAGGAATTGGAAACCTCATCTACAGCATGGGGTCACCTGCTACCCGATGGGAAGAGGATACTTCATATTCGAGTTCATAGACAAATCTGACAGAGGTCTGATCTTCAGAAGTGGCCCTTATTTCATGGGCACTCAAGGGCTCTACCTGAACCGGTGGACTCCTGATTTTGACCCAAATGTGGATTCCCCCAAGGAAGTTCCGGTATGGGTGAGGTTGCCCAATCTCCCAGTGCATTGTTGGAGTTATGAGTCTCTACAACAGATCGACAACGGAATAGGACGATTCATAGACAAAGCTGCAACCAAGGTAAACTATACTTGTGCCCGAATCTGTGTGGAATTCAACCTGGAAGTCGGCCTCCCCGAAGCAGTGAAACTCATGGTAGGAGACTGGTCTCACTATCAAAAAGTGGACTATGAACATCTGCCCTTCAAGTGCAGAAATTGCCAAGAGCATGGGCATTTCCAGAAGAACTGTCCAAAACTTCAATCAACAGAGAAAGAATCCACTGATGGGTGACAGCAAGTAAAGCGGAACAAAAACTCGTAGAAAGCAAGAGACAATCGATCCTCTGGGGGTGGTGGACAACCCTCCTCCACGAACACTCCTGCAGCTCCCCCTCCTGGACCCCAGTCCGCTTCCCCTCTCCCTTCCCCTCCATCCCAGCCATCGGCAATTCCTCCGGATCCTCCTGAAAATATCAGTGATATTGCTGAGGACTAGCTGAAATCAGACAAAGAACACATCTCCTTGGGCATCGAGTCAGGAGCTGACTCATATGAAGAAGCCATTGAAACCAGCAGCTCAATGGGAACCCCAGAAAGAGCAGGAAGAGGTCGAAAATCCAATAGGAAAAAGAGGGAAGAAAGATCATACCGGGACGTAATGGTTGGATCCCAGAAAACTATCCCGGACATGATAGTAACCAGATCATCTGTAAAGGCAAGCAAGGCTCCTAAGGGAGCCCCCGTCTCCCCCTCTGGTTCTTAATGCAATTGGTCTCCTGGAATTGCAGAGGACTTGGCAGCAAAGTAAAAACAGAAGCAGTTAAAGATCTTGTGAGAATGTCAAATCCTGAAGTCTTGCTTATCCAGGAGACGAAGATGGAGGACTCTGAAGCCCTCCAAGCAAGCAATCTGTTCTGGAAGAGAGGTAACGGAAGAGCAGTCAGCACCAGAGGTGCCTCAGGGGGCCTGGGCACATTCTGGAACTCCTCTGTTCTAGAGCTTGTAGAAGAAGAAAGCAACATCCACTGGCTGTTCACAAAATTTCTCCATAAAGAATCAGGAAACTTAGTAAGTCTTTTCAATGTTTATGCTCCAGTCTTGTTATCTGAAAAGAAAGAATGCTGGGATTCGATTCATAATTTCCTTTGTCATACCCCCCATGAAAACTTAGTCCTAGCAGGCAACCTTAACGTCACCTTAGCCACCTCTGAGAAAAAAGGGGGATCTCCTGTAAGAGACCCGGCCAGAGAATGGGTGGTGGATCTCATGCTATATTGGGACCTCGAAGATATAAAGCCTAGCAAAGGTAAGTTCACTTGGACAAATAGAAGATCAGGTCCTGGCCATATAGCTGCAAGACTGGACATATTTCTCTTGCATTCCTCCTTCCTAACCCTTGGCCTCTATGCTTCGTCTGATATCCTCCCCTCCTACACCTCTGATCATAAACCGATCTCCCTTTCCCTCTCCTCTGGCGAAAACCTGGGACCCATCCCCTTCCGCTTCAACCCCCTTTGGGTCAGCTCTGAGGGGTTCTTGGAGACCATTTCGGATTCTTGGAGTCTTCCTGTCACTGGATCTCCTTTCTTCATTTGGGAAGAAAAATTAAGAAGATTAAAAGGAGATCTAAAGGCTTGGGCCAAAAATTGAAACTCTCCTGTCCAGGAAAGGATTAAGGCTCAAAGAGATCTTTCAA
>ML778072.1:199248-214065 GCA_009831015.1 Picea engelmannii | reverse complement strand
AGACACATGATAGGCAAACACATGTTTGTAGATTGAAGAAATCCTTTTATGGATAGAAACAAACACCCAAGGCATGGTACAGTAGAATTGACAACTTTTTTATGAGCTTGGGATTTTCCAAGAGTAAAGCAGATCCCAACCTTTACTATAAGGTTGAAGATAGTGGACCAGTGATACTACTCTTATATGTGGATGACTTGTTTCTAATAGGGGATGAGAATCTCATCATAGAGTGCAGGAGAAATCTTGCATTAGAATTCAAGATGAAACCTGGGTATGATGCATTATTTCTTGGGTCTAGAGGTGTGGCAGAAACCATACGATATTTTCCTGTGCCAAGGAAAATATGCGAAAGAGATCCTCAAGAGATTCAAAATGATAGATTGTAAATCCATGCCCACACTGATGGTGACAAACTTGAAGTTGTTGAGTGATACTTCTTCAGAGATAGTGGATGTCACCATGTACATGCAGATGATTGGTTCATTGATGTATTTGACGAACACTATGCCAGATATATGCTTGAGGTGAACACTTTGAGTCAGTATATGGTTGAACTAAGACATGTTCACTTTATTGCGACAAAGCATGTGTTAAGGTACCTGAGGGGTGCGATAGACTTTTGACTCCGATATGTTTTGGATCATAAGATTAGATTGCAAGGCTATGTTGATTCAAATTGGGCAGATAATGTCAGATAATGTCACAGATAAAAAGAGCACATCAAGATGTTGCTTCAGTCTGGGGTCAACTATTATTTTGTGGCTCAGCAGGAAGCATAATAGTGTGGCACTCAGTACGGTCGAGGCAGAATACATATCAATATGTTCATCCAATAGCGAAGCTATGTGGCTTCATAAATTACTTGTAGGGTTGTTTGATCTCGAGTTAGAGGTAACTTGTATTTTTTGTGACAACCAGAGTTGTATAAAGTTGTCTGAGAACCTTGTGTTTCATGAAAAGTCCAAGCATGTCGAGATCAAGTATCATTATATCCGTGATCTGGTTCAAAAGGGAGCTGTGAAGTTCCAGTATATTGGCACAGACAAGAAGTTAACATATGTGTTAACCAACCCTCTATGAAGGGTAAAGTTTGAATACTTCAAGGACAAGCTTGGTGTGGTCCAGAAGGATGTCCCTCGTACGAGGGAGTGATGAGTCACATATACGATTCTTGGGGGAGTAGCTTACAGAGTGTGGAAGAAACATGTAGTCATTTACATGCATGATAGTTTCCTAGACTCTGTTTAGATTGGGTAGTAGCACAGTTCTATGTGTGAATTGGCTAAAAATGAATAGTTTCCCATACTCCGTTTGGATTGGGTAGTAGCATAGTTATATGTGTGAACTCGCTCAAAGTGAACAGTTGCCCGGACTCCATTTGGATTGGGTAGTAGCATAGTTTTATGTGTGAACTGGCTCAAACCGAACAATTGCCTAGACTCCGTTTGGATTGGGTAGTAGTGCAGTTCTATGTGTGAATTGGCTCAAATTAAACAATTTCCCAGACTCCGTTTGGATTGGGTAGTAGAGCAGTTCTATGTGTGAACTGGCTCAAACTAAACAATTTCCGAAAATCCATTTGGATTGGGTAGTAGCGCAGTTCTATGTGTGAATTGGCTCAAACTGGATAGTTTCCCAGACTCCGTTTGGATTGGGTAGTAGCGTAGTTCAGTGTGAACTGGCTCAACTATATATTTTCCCAGACTCCATGTGGATTGGGTAGTAGCGCAATTTTGTGTGAACTAGCTAGTTGCCTATCTTTGAATAAGCTAGATGAAGTCATGTAATGACATAAGGTCCGAAAGGATGTAGAGACCCATAAGGTCCGAGAGGACGATGAGGCTATGCCCACTAGAGAGTTGCTACATATGTTGATGAGATCCCAAGTGCATGACTATGACATGACCATTAGAGAGTCTATGTGTGACTATGACAGAGACTGTGTGGCTATGATGGTGATACTTGTGACATGTTTTTTTTCCATCATGAGATAGCCTATGTGGCTATGCTGATGCTACCTGTAGACTAGTCTGCAAGACCATGTGAGCCTTGCCCATGCCATATGAGATGGATGGATGTGATTGAGACCATTACATGAATAACATCTTAGTTAACACCTCCCTAGCTAAGAGGGAGTGTCGATGTTTTGATAGTCGCGGGAGGTATTAACATTCGGTATAACCTTTGTACTTAGAGTAGAATATTCTAGAAGCAAGAGAACCATTAAACAGATGTGGAAATACCCTAGAAGAGAAGTCAACCCAAGGAGAATAATAATAAAGAATTAGAAGGCTCCAGAAAGAGAAGTTGACCCCACCTGGAAAAGTCACTTGGACATGATAGTATAAACAAGGAGGCATCTTAGCTCATTTTCACACACTCACTCACTCACTCAGGTAGTGCACAAGTCTAAGGAGAAAGAGAAACAACAGAAGGAGGTGCAAGTCTGGAGAGGGTAGTGCAACAATTGTCGTAGTATATTCTCAGTCTTTCTGGTAGCTCCCTTGTGTGCCTCTCTTGGTAAAGGTATGCCTCTATTAGTAGAGGTATTTCCTCTTGGTATTATGCTGCTGCTGCAACAATGGTATTTCTGGTTAGGGTTTATTTGTTAGTTCTAGAGTGGACTTGTCAGAATTATTCTATCTAAGAAAAGGTTATAGTGTTCACGGGTGGCATGTGTAAGTGCCTATGGTTGGGTGACAATGATGTGACATTGTCTATGGTTAAACAAGCATATCAAAATTTTAACAGTAAAATGTTGTGTTGTTGAATAATTAATATGTGGATGATTTACATTGTTACATAAAAGAGGTGCAATTCATTGGATATCACTTTAATGCAATCATTACATCGAAATGCAATAACAAAAATATAAAACAATATGATTATAAAAAATATTCGATTTTGAGATGATTAATTTAAATTTATAAAAAAAACAATTAATTAAAATATATACATATCAATGCACCGTATTCTTATGAACTCACTAGGCGATGCGTGCCATAATATAGAAATCAGTGTGTTTTGAGGCGTCATACACACCGGTGCCCATTAATTATACAAACACACCAGTGTGAACTATTGAGAAAAAACTTTGTTTCGTAAACAACATAATGTACAATATTATATATTGTTTCAAAATTTTACGATGCTCATGTTCAAAAATACGCATCGGGGCTCTAAATATAATGTACGCATCGGTGCTTTAAGTTTATTATACACACGAGGGATTTAAATATTATGTACACATCGATGCTTTAAGTATAATATACACACCAATGCTTAGTAAAAATAACGTCGTCGACATATCACCTCGAATATTTGAATTTCACTACCCTTCGATGCACATGGTAATACATGCACCAATACATACTAATTATACAAGAACCGGGGCACACTCTATCTTAAAAGAACTGAGGCGCATGATAACTTAAACGCATCAGGGTGCACAATCATTTAAACGAGCATCGATGTTCTGCATACAACAAAAAGGCAAAACCAATGTGTAATAATTATAAGCACATTGGTTCTTTTGTCTTATATGATCGCACCATGGCAGGGTTGTTAAGAGCGCATCGATGCATAATAATTATAATTGCACTGGATATTTTGTCTTATATGAACACACCGAGGCAGGTTGGTTAAGAGTGCACCGATTCATTTTGATAGTAAAAGCACCAAAAAAAAAAAAAAAACTATGCTACAACCTCCATCTGCCCAAATTTTTTTAGTTACATGGAATATTCATTAAAACCTCCGCTTCAAATAGCAGAGTTTTTTTTGAAAATTTTACCAAATCTTGTAACACTAAAAACCTCTTCTACAAGGTGTTCTCCTTGTAGTGGTCATAAAATCTACATTCAACATCTTGTTGCCCCATATAATTTCCAATACCAAAATCATCATTTCTAGCTGCAAAATGACATGTAAATTCACTAAAAATCTAAAGAAAAAGGAAGCTAAAATTTTCTAGCACTTTCACTATTGCTTACATACTCTAAAAATGGAAAAAAATCAACATTTTTCCTCATAAAAGAAAGGCTAGAAATTTCTGCAAGATATGACAATTTAAAAATCACGCCCTAAACATAAATCAGTCCCCAAAATGTATGTTTCAGCCGAAATTTTATGCATGAAATGATGAAAAAAAGGGACATATATGGCTGAAAAAGTCTATAGAATTGTATCCAAAAATATGTCCCACATGCTCCAAAAAATCTGCAATATTCATTGTCACACATGGTTGGAAAAAACTACTCAAATTTTCTAGCACAAAATTCCAGCCTACGTGGTTGCCTATGACTCCATAAATCTACAATGTTAGCATCATTCTCTTAGTTGCCCTTGTTTTCATGTGAAGCTGCAATATAATCTTGAATAACCTCATGCACACCATTCACAAATTATTCTTTATCTAACATTCCATATTATTCTCTAGCACACTCAAACAAAAAAATCAATGTTTCCTTTTGCACTTTATGTTATTCGAGAGAGACCTTGAGGGGTCCCTCTCATATGCAAATATCATATCACCCAACTTTCTTTTCTTGTCTTTACAAATTAAACCTACAAAAATGCATCATTTAATCCTTCCATTTGATCTTCTACATCCATCCAAAAATCTTGAAAAAACATGAGGAAACATGCAAATGAAATTATCTCCTTTAGGTTGAGCCTATCATACCATTCCCTTGTATATATTTTCATGGAAAGTGCAAACATTTTCATAATTACATCTTCATGGACAAACTTAATGTTTTCAATAAATTCTATAAAAAATGCAACAAAAAGATGATAATCATTACGATTTCCATAGAATCTTAGAGCATGTTTCTTTCATAGTGCATAATGGAACTCATGTGGATATCTATGAATGCATGAGAAATCTGAAGGACCAAGCAATTTTGCTTCCAATTCCTTGCAAAATGGGGCCATGTCTGTTTACTTCAAATCTAAAATATACATGATTATCATACCTCATACCAAAATATGAAATGTGGAATCACCAAGGTGAGTTCTTCAAGTGTTTGTTTGTTGTCTTCACCTCCAAAATCAACAAGCCAACAAATGTGGAGTCGCCATATGAGCAAGAGATGTTCACAACGAGTACTCATAAAACCGATGTAGTAAATCTACACAATCCATGAAGTGGATTTCATCCCCAACAACGAGCCCAAAATGTTACAATAAAATCTAGCGCCCCTATATGATGTAAAGTATTGAGCATAAAAGAACTAGTTTTGTGCACATGAGAATGCTACCCACTATCACCATAGTAGCTCTTCCTCACACTTTTGGTTGGCTCTTTTCCAACCCAAGAGGGGCTTCTCTAAGTATAGGGTTCTTAAGGCTATGGAGTGGAGGTTCAAGGTGATTTTGTGAAGAGATAGCCTAAGCAAAACAAATGGTTGTAGTAAAAGAGTAAATGAGTGGCGTGGGAAAGGAATGTGAATGTATAAACCCCTAGACCTAGTGACAATTCATATATGGAATAAATGGAGTCAAAGTAGTATGAATCCAAGAGAGTGAGTGCATGAATGTGTAAGACAAATAAGGGTTGCTATGCATGCCACAAATCGACCATAGCTTGTTGAAAATTGATGCGAAAATTATCCTTGGAGAGCTAAGGGTTCCACTCTAAAACAAAGCCATGAAGGTGATGTTGTATTAGTTCAAGCAATAACTTGGTTTGTTAGATGCAAGTTAATATAACAACAATGAATATACAAGCAATTAAATTCTCACATTACATTATCCAAATGGTAGATACACCATTACAAGGTCTTCATGTCTAGTTGCAAGGGTTTCCAACAAAATAAACAACATGTGAAAGAATTGAATAAATAAAGCCTCACATAAGATATATGCAATACCTCCAATCTTCCATTAAGTTTGTTGAATGAAGTATAGTGTAGCCCAAGGGGAGAGCTCCTCAATCTCCAAATTATCAACCACGCAAATGAGGGAGACACCAAACCATTATGTAGGTTTAAACTCAACTCCTCTTGCAATAAAAAAGTAATTGCTTTCATATATCCATTAGTTCTCCAAAGAATAAAATAAAATATTACATTTCTATCCTCCTCAACAAAGTCCTTACTAAAATTATATGTGAGTTCTTGGGATCCACTTTCTTCTCCTAGGAAAAACAATAAAATAATCATCCTCCATAAGGAAAATAATGTAGTAGTGTTCTCATATAACTAACTTCGTGAGACAATTTCAACAATGATAAAATAATGAGTTAGTTGAGATCAACTTCCAAAAATATCCAAGAATGTAGCAACCTCCCTAATGTGGTTAATTGACTTTGATAGGTGCTCTAAGGTCCTCCATAAACATGCCATGAGACTCTTCATAAAAACTCCCACCATGACGTGAACCAACATATTAGTGGGCTCAAACGTGCAAACGCCTAATCCATGTTCAACTAGAACATAATTCCATCGCATGAGTCATCAAGTCGTGGCTAATGAATTATAGTTGCAAATGGTGGCTTCATCCCATGTAATAACAATTCATATAAACCTTAACATCTATGAACCCAAAGTTCAAACATGTATCATTAAATATGGTGTGGAAATTGTTTATGATGTTGACATTATCATTAAATGCAAATGGAAAATCATTAAATATACTATTATGAAATTTTATGCAATTTCAGGTGCCAAAGTGACAACGAATTTACCATTTGAAAGATGACTTGTGTTGGATAAATATATTGTGTCAGAGAAGGCCGTCGTTACTGTAACAGACCCATGCTTTCAAAGAGCAGGTCATCGTTAATGTAACAGACCTACGCTTTCAAAGCTATCATACATACTTAGTTCTTAATCATACTTAATCATTAAGCATAGGTAACTTAGCAGGTCGTCATTAATGTAATAGACCCATAATACATACTTAGTTATTAATCATACTTAATCATTAAGCATAAATAATTAATCGGGAGTTTCAATAATTTCCAGGTATCATGCATTTCAATTAATCCTAATATTGACTTGATTCATAATGGATATCTCAAACCACTGGAGACTGGAATTTTTTTGAGCGAATGACACATCGTTGAATTTAATTAGAACGTTTTGTCAAAATCGAGGGAGTATATATTGGGAAGAAAGGTGGGGATTGCAGGTTGATACCACTAAGTGTCTGACATACATAAATACATAAAATGAGAGATTTTAAAAATCTTGGTTTACTCCATAGGCCAATTTGCTTACTCTGCCTCTAATGGAAGCCAATTGGAGGCCTTATATTACATGCCTATACTTCATACGCCTCTATTAGCAGGTTTTGTTGGCCAACAACTACGGACCAAAGAAGGCAATCTGTCTCTTGCCTACAAAAATAGTCCAGAATTTGGGAGAACAATGAAATTAGTTTCAAAAGATATTCCATTAGCACATTAAGCAACAAGGAGAAGGGATTTTTATAAGCTATTGACACACACAAAGTGTAAGGCACTATCATAAAAGGAAACAAGTTAATATAAGGAAACAAGTTAATATGATAAAGTTAGAAAATGACAAAATTGAAAATTTGAATTCAGTGAATGGTTTTGTAGATTTACGAAGTATAACAAGATTGGAAAGCTTAGACACTTTACAGACACCCAAAATAAATTTGAATGGTTGCAAATTATTTGTTACTTTTGTGTTGGATAATAAAAAATGTTGTTTTTGTCAAACCAACCAAGAATATGAGTAGAACAATAGGAGCTCTAGTCCATCTGATTACTAGAATGTAATACAATTATATGCACATGGAATCCACTCGTAAGGAATTTTTGTAAGATAAGTACAGTTGGAACATCATAAATGGGCATGTGATTTAATAACAAAAATTTGTGGAAAAAAAATTCAATCATAAAGCCGTCTAAAATCTAAAAAATAATAGAGAAGGTGCTACCAAACAGATCAAACGAGATTTAAACCTTATATCTGGAAAATATAATACCCCTTACAGACAAGTTACTATGAATAGATAAAACGAGATTTAACTAAAAAATATGAAAAATATAATATTTCTTAAGTAGATTAAACAATATTTAAGATTGATGGATTAATTTGAGTGGTTAAATATTTTGAGTTTCATGCCTTGTTAGCCTCCTCTATTGGATGCACTCTATGTCCCTATCAAACCAATCATTGTAATCAACTTTGGTATGCCGAGAATATTATTTTGTCTATTGTAATATAGAGAAAGATAGTTTTGCATATGCGGTTGCCGCGAGGCAAAAGGATTTGTGAGAGATCAATATTTGTTATAAAACATAAAGTTTGTAAATCATGGATTTTGAAGAACTAAATCCTTAATGAATTTTTTTTGTCTATAGTAATATTCCAGTGTTGCCTCTACATAAAGGATTTGTTAGAGATCAATTTTTTTATAAAACGTAAACTTTGTATATCATGGATTTTGATTAACTAAATCCCGCAATCCATTGCGAATGTTGTATAACACACTGCTAGCTATGAATACATGTAAAAAAGTAACCTGTACCTGTGCATGCATACCAAGTGGAGGGTCTATTTTATATACCCATTAGAGTCTTGCGTTGAAGAAGACCTTATAATAGTAACAATATGGATGGCAGAGGATAGTCGTGATTTGAGTGATTCCAAAGGCAAAATACCAGGTGACCAATGAAGATAACCTAAAGCCTTGTCCATCAAGCTAAGCCCTCAAACTAATTTGCCATGAACATAGATGGATAGAATGTAGATTAACAATATCTATAAAAGGGTTGATAAAACATTCACTCAGAGTGGATTACATTTTAGCTCTGATGCAATCATTATAAAGGTGGTACGAAGCTCTGAAAAGAAAGAGGAAGCACACAAAAAGGGAAAGCATTTGAAGGGAGCAACCACAATACGTAAAAATTTGGATTTAGTGCAATGGTCATATGAAAAAAAGATTGATGCTTAGTTCGATATCATGATCGGATATATCTGGAGCTCCTCTTCTTTTGATGGTTGGTCGGATGTTTAATGATGATCGAAGTCATTTGCAACCCCCTTGATCAGATATGTTTGGAACCCCTCTTGGTAAATGATCTGATATCATAGGTAAGTGTTCAAATAGAAGTTGTCACGTACTTTGGCACAATGTGCACTAGCACATGGCCACCACCATTATAGACCACTTACTATACCGCATGAGATACGAGGTCCATGAACCTGGAAAAATGTTCACTATTACATCTTGGTTCCTGTAGCCTTATACAATCTAAACCTCATGCTCCTACACATTGACAAGCGTGCATATGCATTTCCCAGCGATGAGACCATTGAGTTATTGAATTGATCAGATGTCGGCCCCACTAGGGCCCTAACATTGGCCAATGTTTAATACATTCTTGGAAGGCGTGGGTTCTGGTGATATAGAACCGCAGGATGTTTTCTCCAACCAAGTGGATGGCGGTTTGAAACATCTGACGTCTTCTGCCATAATATCTTCATGCACACTTAAGACATGGAATTCCTTCAATTCTTGAACAACCTGCTCGCAAAGTTGTATAATGATATACTTGAACTTTTGCTTGTTATGGCAGAGGTCCATGAATGAATATGGATATGGGTATTGTTAATCAACCTCCATTCATGCCACCTTTTCCTGCTAATAACAAGATTTCTCCATGCATAACCCAACTCCATCTTAATCTTTCTCTATCACCAATACCTAGAAGAGAATATGGAAGTTGTGTGACAAACAAGACTATTTTGTGAATTGGGTTCTTGGGTCATGGAAGTTTCAGAGTCTGCCTGGAGCAAAAAGCTTGGGATCTGAGGATCTGCACAATGGAAAAAATTCAAAGAGTCACAAGTTCAGAAGAAGAACAATTCCTTCTCTACAAGCAATCTGGGAAGAAGTCTCAAGTGTTGTTAGACAATGTCAAAGAAGGCGTTTCGCCTCCGTCTCCTTGCAAATTTCGGTTGGATGAGATATTCCCAATAGACCTACAATTGATATATGTTGGCTCTAAAATTGGAGAAGGTGCCCATGGAAAGGTCTATAAAGGGAAGTATGTATATCACCTGCAATCACTCAACTGCTAGAATGTTTTATGTTTTCTTCTGTGAAATTTTCTCTTGAAGTTCCATTGGGATTCTTTATCTTAAAATCTCGGTATAGTTTCCTTAAATAATTGAATTTCCATACCGGGAAACCCAAAAGGTTCTATGAAAAACAAACATCCTGAATCTTAAATCATTTTCACTGTTGGAGGAGATGCACACACACACAACAAAGGTCAGAATTTCTAATAGATTTCTCCTTCACTCTCAAAGTAAGTTTGGATGATTTGCATATTGGTATCCAAATTACATTAAATTTCTGAAAGGTTGAGTTTGGAATAAGTTCAATTTCTTATAATTATCATTCATAATTTAGTCCTTTTTTCATATTGTAAATACTTTAATGTTTAACCTGTGAGGATTATTTTGTGTGTTTGTGCTTATTTAGAATTTGTTGCAAGTTCTCAGGTTTTGGTTTTGAGCTGGCAAAATTCATGGTTGAAATGCTTAGTGGGTAGTCGCATTCTCACTGTGGTTTGGGAGGTTTTCACCGGGACTAATAAAATATGTCTCAAGTTAAAATGATATGCCACGATAGGAAGGAAGCCCCATCAAAGTGTATTAGAACAACAATATGGGTGAGCATATGTTCCCACTATGACATCATCCTTTATCATATATGCCATCCCATGGGTTAAAGGTGAACGAGCTATTATAGGAATGGAACAATGAAAGGGGGGTGGCCACATTAATAACATAATCAACCTCCGAGTAATGAATGAATAGAGGGGAAAATCCATCTAAGATAACATAGCCTTTTATTAGTCTCAACATATATGTCACCATGGTCTAAGGTTTAAAAAGGGTAGCCTTGTAACAATAATCGTGCCTCCATATATGTGTCAATGAGGAGTACACCTCATAAAGGTTTTGTACCATGAAAAATAAAAGTGGCAGCCCATAGTATACCCCACCAAAATCCAAAGTCATAAAGCAATATGCTTGACCCTTACAATACCATCATCGAGCTAGAACCATACCATGTTTCCATCCATAGCTACAAAGGTGTTCCACAAGTGAGTGTTAGACTAGGATAATCATGAACAACATCCACTGATGAATACTATAGTACCAAAGAGCATCCCGGAACCATCAACCAAAGCATTGAGAGAAACCATAAACCACAAATCTCCATCAACCAAATATATGCAACCATGAAGAAAGAACCGTGCCATGGAAATCCATCCAACCAAGGAAATGCAAGACTCTCCTGACCAAAGATCTCCATGAAATGATATAATGCAATGAAGAGAAATGAACTTCATGAAAATGTATCCCCCAAGTCAGTCCAATGCTCCAAGAGTACTAGCAACAAGTCTCCATTAATGTGATGAAAATCATAAGGTGGAACCTCATACAATATAAGTTGTAAAAGTACCTTTAGGGAACATAGACATATCATTAAATCATGTTGACATGGAATAAAATTCTCAACAAGGGCACCACCACTATGTCATTTTTTGAGCAAGGTTAATACTAAAATGAGTAGAATAGAGTTGGGATATAGACTATGTATTGTATTCTAACACTTTTGTGGTCACAACTATATGCATTCTCAAATGAATGTGTGCAAGTACATCCAATAGTGTATAGTGATGCAACTACAAAGGTGTTGGGATACATGCATTTTGTGCATTATGCATACCCCTCATCTAGCATTATCTTATTGGCTTGGGGAATGTCCAATATACTTCTAGCGATAGATAGATGGTGTGGAAAAATGTCCAATATAATTTTGGAGGGAGATAGATGGTGTGGGCACATGTGGACCAAAGGAAGGTCGGTTGTACCTTTGGGGGAGATAGATGTATCGACAAATCATGTTGATGTAGAACAAAATTCTCAAGGCTACGAGGTTGATGATGAGGCCAAAGGATTTGGTTGACCATGTGAAGGACCCCATGCTTGTCCAATCCACTACCACTCACCTCCAAAGAGTTGCATAACCAAAAAAATCACCAAAATAATTAAATCATTAAAAAAGTAAAAGAAGAAAAAGACAAATGACAAGGAATTACCATGAACCAAAATGTTTCTAGCAAAAGCCAAAGTATGAAGAGTGCTCAAGTTAGGAAGCTGAAGAGTTGGGGATGCTTGGCCTTCCACTTGCTACCAATAAGCTAATCCAACCTTTAAACTCCTTCACAGTATTGGGGAAGGGGTTCTTTGGTAGATAAGAGAAGGATTGCATAAGGATCTTATGAGATTGGAGTCTATAAAAGCTCCAAAGTCCAAAAACTTATTGTGATTGTCCAATTGTTGAGAAAACAAGGCTAAGAAAAGCCATTCGATGTTGCTTTTCCATTTTGGGTTTATAGGGTAAAACTTTGTTGTTATGGTGTGATCCATTACTGTGTGATTGAGCTTTTATGTATGCTTTCTCTATTCATTGGTATGAAATATTAGCTCATCGACTATGTTAATGGGTAGCTATAACTCGATTTCACACATTTAATTATCAATTCAAGTCTCCTTTGCATTTGCTTCTACTCATTTATTTACTGTTAGCATAATATATAGTTTAATTTGCATTTCTACTCTCAATTGATCCACATAATAGTTGAAGTGGATTGTTGGGATCACAGGTTAGTTGCTACATCCCACTTGTGACTTTACTTGATCTTTGGGCATAAGAAATTGCCTAAGTGTTGTGCCAATTACAAGATACATCAAACAACATTTCTTGTACATCCCATTCTGATCCCCACAACCCAAATTCTCAATTGCCTTGATCGTTCGTTTAAGTAATTGAGTGCTTAGTTGTGGAACATTGTCATGGTGAGTTCATTGGAGTGTTGGCGTGTCCAATTGTTGTGTCTACCACATGCTATAACCTTGTATTGGCATTATGAACTACGTTGATCACTGGGTATATCACAACTTTGCCTTATACTCTTTAATCGAGGTGTTCCTTGCACCTAAAATTGTAAATTCTAACCTTGTACAATGTCTACTATAAACAGATATTCAGAAAAGAACAGAAAATATACAATGGCAAATACAAACATTACACAGAGACTTTTCCCTTGGAAACCCAAATCGGGAAAACCAACATATATTATATTCATTCATTGTGTTACATTGTTTACAATACAATATACATATAGGAGCCAGCGACATCCAAAAATCTAACCCAGTGACCTGGATTAGTCCAAAACCCTAATTCCTTAACCGGAAATAGAACACCATCGGCAAAAACCATGTGTGGAAAAAACCACCTAAATACATGACACTTTTCCTGGAGGTAGGTGTCACGTTTCCCGAGGCAGATTTTTTTTTTTTTTTTTTTTTTCGGGGGCGCTTCCCCCGGACATTCACACGGGGGGCTCCGCCCCCCTCTAACCCCCTTGTGCGCCCAACGCATACACTCAGACACTACTGCTCGTGCAAAGAATATAACACATACCCAACAAAAACACTATTGCTTGTTTGCTTAGTTCATTGGCATTTATGTGATTGCTCGATGATGTGTAATTCATGTCCACACTTGTCCCAAGCACATACAAATATCACATTGTACATGTTACCTACAATCGTCTACTTGTGACTATTTAGTTACATATACATATATTTTTACTCTTTCATGTATGTGGAGATGGCATTCACAATAACAAATCAATGCATGCTTGATGGTATGGGGGAATGGGATGCTGTATGGTTAAATGGGACCTATGAAAGCAAATTCAAACTAATCGAGTGCATTCTTTACTCTTAGCACAACATAATCTTTATGATTTTATCTACACTGCAAATAGATGTGAAGTATCCACAACAATCTAATAACATGTTTATGTTTTTTAGCTTGGCTATATTGAGCACAACACTGTAGGGATAGAAGACATTGGAATTCTATGTTAAGCATGATCTCAACATTACAAGAGAACACACCATCGATATAACCAAATCTGAATAGAAAACATAAGCTTGAACTTATCCTTGTTGTGAATTGCGGAGACATTGCAATTTCATTCCGCATTTACAATCCATGTTGGTAACATGAACAAGCAATAGGCTTACCACTTAAGGGTTGTAAGGTATTAGAGCTTGAGTTTGAAAAAGTTGGTGATGAACATGTATGGTAACTCCCACGACATATACCAAGAAAGTGGACAAGAATTGCTACAAGTCCTAGAGAGGAGAAAAAAACGAAGAACGACAAGGACTTCTCATAAAGAACATGACATTAAGGATCCAAAATCCAAGTTTGCTTGGCTAGAGCAAAGAATTGTTACATTGATAGAGATGGTAACATGGATGTTGGTAGTAAAGGGTAAGGAAGGACACTTAGAAAACATTGAGCATGAAGAACATGAGGTTGACCTAGAAGATGTCGAAGGCGAGAAGCTTGGAAAGTTGGGTAATGGCAAATTCCTTTCTTCATTTTCCAATATTCCTTTTAAAGTCGAAGCAAAGCTTGAAATACCAATGTATGATGCTCAAGTTAATGCCAAAACATTGAATAACTAGTTGAACCAATAAGGGATTTATTTTGGCCCTTGTCAAATCAAATAAGAACAATAGGTTTCGTTTTCCCATTGGAGACGATCGGACATGCTAAGTTACAGTGGGAGAGCTATGTAGATGCATTGAGGATAGGAAAGATACCCATGGTTACGAAATGGGAGAACATCAAGATATTGTTGAAATTGCAATTTTATTTGATAGGACATGAAGAGGAGCAACTCATGAGATGACAATATTTTTGGCATGAATGGGGACAAGGTGTACATGA
>ML778072.1:173808-194292 GCA_009831015.1 Picea engelmannii | reverse complement strand
ATATAATATGATTTTTGAGTCATTAGTAGATGAGCTTGGTTTAGAAACTCGCGATTTAGTGAAACCATGTTTGTTGGGTTGGATTCAAAAGAATTCTATCATGAGGATCACCAATAGATGCAAAATTGGGTTCATAGGAAAAGAAGATAAGGAATGCATTAAAAATTTGAGATTGTAATTGTAGAATCTTTAGAGGGCCAAATTTTTATTTTAATTCCACAATTGTTGATAAAACAAGGTGGAGCAAAGCCATTGATGTTGGTTTTCCCATTTAGGTTTTGAGGTTAAATCTTGTTTTTTTTTATGGTGTGATTCATTGTTGTGTGATTGAGGGTTTATGTATGCTTTCTCTATTCATCGGTATGAAATATTGACTTGCGGGTTGTGTTAATGGGAAGCTACAACTTGTTTTCACACATTTAATCATCAATCCAAGTCCCCACCACATTTGCAACTACTTATTTATTTATTATTGGTACTTTACATATTTTATTTGCATCTATACTCAATCGATCCATACAACAACTAAATTGATTATTGGGATCGTGGGTTAGTTTATATAACCCATTTATGAGTTTTCTTCATCATTGGACACTGTTACAGGGAATAAATCTCTATGGTTTCGGGTAGGACCACAACAGATGGAAGGACACCAAGAAATCAACTCAAATCTCAAGTATGCTAGATAAATGGAAATTCCAACAAAAGAAAGGCTAGAAGCCTACCTCTTTCGGACCTTTGTAGGAGACCACCATTGATCTCACAATCCAATGCCTGACACCTACAACTTGTCCTCAACATCCAAGATACACAAGCATATGGAAAATGCATGAAATGTTAGCATATAAACTAGCATAAATCATTAACATGTACAACAAATTTACCCATGGAAAATAATATAAACATTTGCAACATATATTGGATGAGAAAAGAGTATTTCTATTAATATAATCATCATGAGTACATAGGTGACAACCTTCTATATCAACAACTCGTCGAAACCGAGAAACTAAGTCCCTCCACTTGGGCCTTCACCACTTCAATCCTCTACAAGGCAAGCTCACAATTTCTAGGAGTAATTGTGTTCCTCCTTCACAAGTTAGGGAGAGCTTGGGGGATGAACATAAGGATAGTTCAGACTTAAGGGACTTAGAGATGTAGACTCAAGGATGTAATATGAGGAAAAACTTCTCCAGAGTGTACTGGCTCTCAACTTTTTTCTCCTCCTTCAAGGCTTGTATATGGCTCAATTTATAGCCTCCAAAGAGAATTGAAGGGTTGAATCAGAGCATTTCCAGCATATGAAAGGCCAAGGATCATGGATCCCGTGACTTGGCATGGAAAAGCCGAAATATTTTTAATTTTTAGCAGAAAACCCGATGTACGCGGACTGTAATGGAGCAACCTGCGTAAATGCATGTTGTATAACTATAGCCCGTGTACATGTACATAATTTTTAATTTTTGACTTTTCACTAAGCAAAATGGGGAAACCGAGTCTGTAGAGAGAAAGGGTAGGCCACCAAAGCATGATGCATAGGGTGTGGCAAAAATTGCTATAACAGGCACAAGAAATTGCTTAAGCATTGTGCCAATTACAAGCTATAACAAACACCATTGCTAGTATACCCCACTTTGATCCCCAAATCCCAAATTCTCCATTGCCTTGATTTTTGGTTTAAGTAATTAAGTTCTTAATTTTGAATCATTGTCATAGTGAGTTCACTAGAGCACTGGTGTGTTCAATTGTTGCATCTACTAAATGCTATAGCCTTGTATTGGCATTGTGAACTTTGTTTAAACACTATTTATAGCCCAACATTGCCTCATACTCTTTAATTAAGGTGTTCCTTGCACTTATAACACTATTTATTGCTTGTTGTGTTCGTTGAGGTTTATTTAAATGTTGGTGCTATGTAATTCATATCCACAGTCATCCTTTGCATGTACCAAGCATGTACATATATCCCATGTGTTCTCCAAGCTATTAGTTTTGTTGGTTACCTACAATCATCTACCCGTGAATGTTTAATTACATATACACATATGTTTACTCTTTCATGTATGTGGAGATAGCATTAGCAATAAGAAATCGATGTGTGCTTGACAGTATGGGGGAATTGGCTGATGTATGGTCTATCGGGGGTTGTGAATGCACATTCATATCCATCGAATGCATTGTTTACTCTCAACACAACACAATCTTAATTGTTTTCTAGCTATCTACATTGAAAATATATACAAAGTATCCACAACAATCCAAGATTATGTTTATGTTTTTGAGCTTGGTTCTATTGAACATGAAACAATAGGGACAAAGTGCAATTGAATTCTTTGTTTGGCATGATCTCAACATTACAAGCAAACACATCAACAATGTAGCTAAATATGAAAAGAGAACATAAGTTTGAACTCAAATTCGTTATGAATTGTTGAGACATTGAAATTTCATTCCACATTAACAATCCATGTTGGTGAGATGAACGGGCCATATACCTACTGTTTATGGATCATATTCTCTTTTTACCATGACATGCAAGAACTACTTTATGTATCCCACATTCGACGTGCTCTTCCTTTTTTCTTCCTTCCACTCTTTAAATAAGACATCATATGTGTGGAGAGGACATGTTGATTTATATGAGCTCATCTACAAGTTACCCCTTCGAAATGGTTTTGGAGTTTTCCCCCTCGAAGTGGTTAATAATATAATATAATCTTGTTTTTTCGCAATTAACTATTGGTTCTATTCTATATAACTTGTACTTTTTATCCCTCCCATCCACCCTACAACATATTTTTTTTAGCTCTCTAGCAAAAAGAAAACTAGTCGACTCTAGTTGCAACTCTAAAACAATCAAACCATTGCCACAACCTTCAATATGTTCATTGGTCAAGTGTATTTCCATACCTAAATAGTGGCCCTAGAACCCTTTTCTCAACCAACATGGGCCACAAGCAATGATAATACCATTATAGTATGGCTTCTTGTGCAAACTTTGATGAGCCCAAGGATATAATCCACAAAGAATGCTAGGGAATTCTTTATGAATACAAGTATCTCACACACCCATAATATTAGTACCTTGGAAGTCAAGATTCATCCTCTCAAGCCACTACCCAAACAAATGGATGAGATATTCAACCTCTTAAAGCAAGTCCAATTATTAGATCTCCCCACAAGTTCCAATTATGCTCTAGGATCAAGTTCTTCTCTAGTTCAACACGTAGAAAATAGTAAATGATAAACCAATGGAAGAGAAGGAATGATAACATATTCTCAATAAAAACATAAATTAAAAAATGACACACATGCAAAATACAGAAGATATACACCCTAGAAACCCTTAACTAGGAAAACCAACAAACTTAGAGCCACACTTTTTTCTCATCATATTAACAAAGCAGTTCACAATACAATATTTAGGCATTCCACCATATCAATCAACCCTAATCTACCGAGTGGTATTAGATTGTAAGGCTTGAAACCATGAGTCAAAATGCATACAAAAGGACCAAACAAATTTTTGAGGGCCCCACTACGATACCCCCCCACAAGTCATGACAGGATACTCAACCTACTTGTAAAGACTACAATGCATATCCAATAGTCTCCCACTTGTTGAATACTTTGCAATATAAAGCGGGGAAATCATTCATAACATCAGTTGCTAAGGGAAACTGCCCCCATAAATTTACTATACCAAGAGAATTTCCCAGTGGTCACAAACTTTGTTAATGAGTCTATAACATTCTTCAATATATCAATCTTCTCCAACAACACCTAGTTGTCTTCAACCATGTCTTTTACAAAATGGTATTGCACATCACTATGCTTAGTATTAACGTGATAAATGAGGTTCTTTGTCATAAATATTTCACTTTGACTATTGCAATCTATCCTTAAAATGCTTTGTACAAATCCAATATTCGAACATAGTCTTTGTAACTATACAAGTTTCTTACTTCCATGAGTAGCTTGCATGTACTTGGTTTCTGTAGTTGAGAGTGCAACTACAAATTACCTCTTGTTGATCCAATTAACTACTCCACCAAATAGGTTAAACACATAACCACTTGTACATCTTTTGTGATAAAGATCTCCAAGCAATGTGCATCAACAAAACCTTGTACATCTACCACTCTATTTGGTCTAGGTCTTTCATTGGTAGCAAATTCCATAGTATAAACTGTTGCACAAATATCTGAAGACCCTCCTTATTAATGTTTAATGTTCCTTTCTCGGTACTTTTGGCACATATCTACTCAAAACTCCCACTCCATGGGCAATTCTTGGTGTGTTATAAACCATAATATACATTAAAATTCCAACAACACTTACATAGGGAATACAAGACATGTCCTTTATCTCTTCTTGTGTCTTGGGACACAATTTTGGAAATAACTTTACACCTAGAGGAATAAGAACCTTGAGTGGATTACATTCCTACATATTAAACCTCTACAATATTGTTTGAACATATTTCCTATAGTGACCAAAGTTTCTTGTTTACACTTGGTATATCAAAGAGAAAGTAGACAAGTAAAAGAATGGTAGGTAGTAGCTCAAATGGGATTTTTTATTAATGTCTATTTATGAAATTATGATAGCAAACCTACCGTATCACTTTTCTTTTGTAATATGTTGAACTTCTATGGTTGACATTAAAAGGTATTAAAGCACATTAACATAAAAGGTGCACTTTTGGCTATGATTTTGCATCATTCTTAAAGTAATGCAATTGTGCTCCAACTAGTTGTATGCTTAGTTGTTGTGTGTCGCTTATTTATAAAATTTAAGTGGGTATGAGAACAAAAAAAACATGGATTTATAAAATTTACGTACGAAATTATCTAAACTAGTTTGTTTTTTTTTATCATTTATGGACAAATCGATTCACCAACATGGAGTTTAAATTAATTTTTAGTAGTTCTTTCTCTTATCTATTTAATTCTACTATGAAAATTACAATGACCATGAATTCAAAATGCCAAGAACTCAATGCATGAAAACCATAATCACATAATAGAACATGACTATTTTATCTTGGAGAAACCCTGTGGAAAAACTCCATCTCAAAATGGCTTGTTTGACTCTTTTATTGATTCCCATGACAATTATAGATGACAAAGGGTTCTCATGGAGCTTACATTTATTTTGGTCTAGACTCAAGACTTGTTACAATGTTGTTTTAATTTTCCTCTATTATGTCTACATTTCCTTGCCTTCTAGTCTTTGCTCTCTTTAAAACTCAAGGCTCTTGAATTCCCTTATCTGAGTGAACTCCACAATCTCTTCCCCCACTAGTATCTTTATCTTCTCTCCCAAGAAGGTGAAGGGATATGGCCAAGAGTTAGTTAGTGAAATTTAGAGGGTGGTAACCACTAATGCATAGGTGGAGTTTCCATCATGGTATTCATAGCATCAACATGGTCTACGTGGATGCAATGTTCCATGTACATGATTGGCTTCATTGACATGGTTTGTAGAGTTATTTCCTATGATGAAGAGTCTCATTGACATGGGTTGATAGGTCACATGTCCTCTCATAAATAGTTTTTCCATTTCTAGGTGGACATGTTGAGCTAGAACCTCGCGATATTACTTGATGTGGATGATCCATCTTGCAATTCCCCCGAGTATGAGGTCACGTTATCATGATACCTATCACAAGTTCATTGGATTGTGGGGTATATGAAATACAAACTTGGGAAGTGTCAAGGGTAGAATCCCCTAAACAAGACCAAATGGACCATTTTTCCAGGCAAGTCAAGCACAAGGGGGTTTGGCTTTGGCATCTAATTAACCCAAGAAAATTGGAGAAATATATACATAATTTATAATGTAATAGTTAAGTAGTAGTATTTTATTGAGAGTGTAATAGATAAGTTGTGATATGGGTTATCCTATTGCAAGGAATTGTAATATCAAGGGTTTGATAGGACATTGGCAAGCTTAATGGAAATACTTTCTATCATCATTGAGAGTGAGTTTTTTCCCACTATATTTGTTAGTGTCAATTGATCGAGATGTGTTCATGTCTATTTGTATAATTTCCAATTAATACAATGATATGGGATTTTTGATGTTTTATGTATGAATTAAATGGGTTATGCATATGTTAGGCTCAATTTATGATAAATCAAAGACTGTGACTATATTTATAACCAACAATGAGGGGTATTTTGACTCAAGACTCTACACTAGAGCCAAGTATCATAACACTTAAGATATTGAGACAAATTTTCTTGATGGGTGAACTTCGATAACACTTTTGGGGGTCAAGCCTAAACAAGAAAGAGGAGGATAAGGTTTTCACCATGGAAAAAGCACAAAACAACGAAAATAACACCAAGGATACCCATAGAACACTCAAGTAATGAGATGTAAAGGATCTAGAAAACTAACATAGTGAAATATAGATGCTAGAACGAGGAACATCTTTTGAAGAACCATCAAAACCCTCACCTGGTAGAAACAAGGCACTTAATCGACTTGAGAGACCCAAAAAAAAAACCACCAAGGAAGCAAGTGGAACTATTGCCAAAACAAAAAACAACATGTCATAATATTGCTATTTATTGGATCCATGCATGGAAAAGGATCATATTTATTCTTGAATCACTTTGGCAAGAAATCGACGAAGTTAATTAAAAAAAAGGTCATTTTCAAATGATCATTAAGAGGATTGGTATTAACATTGTATTGGAAGTGTGAAACACAAAAAATTCAACACATGGCCAAAAGTGGTTGAAAAACTCTTGGATGTGTATGCATGCTACGATGAAAAACCATCGACATTTACAAAACTTAGGGAGATAAAATAGACAAAAGGAGAAAATGTTTTCCACTATGAGAATTGACTCATAAACTTGATTGAACAGTGTGGGCATGATGTCACAAAATCACATAAAATAGATTGGTTCATCACAAGGTTAGTCAACACAATCTGACCACGTGTGAGGACAACCAAACAAAAGCGCTATAATGATGTGGTATGTGCAACAATCTAGAGGGAATATAAACATCTAATGACATCATATATACAAAAAAATAAAAGAAAGATTATGTTGAATAGATAGAGAAGTTGGAATCATAACTAAAGAATATGAGAGAAGAAAAATGACACGAGCTTAGGCAACAAAAGACCAAAGAGTTGGGGAAAAACCAATGGAAGACATAAAGTTGAGGAAAATGACTAGATTCAATTTCTTCCAAAATCATAACACATCAGAGCAATCATGACAGAATTTCCATAAGAACCTAAGCAATCAACAATGACCCTACAAACCTAGGTACCCAAGATAAAACAACAAGGGAGGTTTTAAAAATCCTAGATTTGGACAACAACATAATTGTAGTGTATATGGGGCACATGCACAAACTAACACTGATGTGTAGACATTACTAGATAGAAGAGTAATATGCAATGTCATGTATGTGGTGCATGGGGACATATCACAAGCAATTGTATTTTCACCATCCCGAGAGTCATGGTATGTTTTAATTGTAGACCAGGTAACCACACCAATAAACAATGTCAAGAGTTACTAAAAGAGCTTGAGGAAAAAAGATGCATAATGATACAGGTCGAGAGAAAACTAGAGGCAAGAGAGGCCTTAATAACAACCAAGGTAAGGCCAAAATGGTACAACGAAAAGTATTTTGATACAAAGGATAATATGGATTTTCAATTACAAAAGCAAGCATGTAGGGAAGCCATCATCAGAATTGGAGATCAAAAAAGGAAAGGGAAGGATAAATCAAGAATATGTTATTGGGAGATGATGTCTCGAGGCCCTCAGGTTACATACATGGACTATCGAGAGATAGCTTGACCAACAATGTCCACTTGAACAGAAAGAGACCCACCTCGCCACCACAATTCAAAGTTCATCACAACGGTATCCACCACATCAGCTAGCTTCTGGAAGACATTGGGTCTTGCTCCATGAGGTACAAGCTAGGTATGATGGTGAGTTTCATTTCAATATTTGAGGCATTTGAGTTTGTTGCATTTATAACTACTTTTGATTATGTAACTTTTGCTTGGACATTATGCTCCTTGCCCTGGTTCACTTTGGTGGTTGACATTGTGCCCTAGTAAGTGGGTCACCCTTAGGGATAGGTTTTCTACTGGGATGTCCTCTTGATGAGTCATCATGCCATTCCTGACCATACTTGTCATTTTGTACACTTCATCCCCCCATCTCCTTACCTTTTAAGATTTTCGGGTATATTGACCCAAGAAGGGATTGTCGCTCATTTCATGGGAAGAAGGGGCTGAAGACCTAGAGGCTTGTAGCTAGAAAAATATAAAATCCAATCACAAACCTTCTAGATGCTTGTCCAGGGATCCCGAGGAAAATGAAATGTCTCTCATAAGAAACTTATGGGACTTGTAAAAAAATAACTAATGCAAAATGCCAACCAAGGTGGAGCATGTGTAGGAATTGTTTTTCATGCTTAGGTAGAAACCCCACTCTCGGTTTCAACTTGGGGAAGCATGTTGTGACTAGGGCAGAGTCAAGGTGGACACCATTTTTCATGCTTAGGTAGAAGCCCCACCTTGGCTTCAACTTGGAAACATCTTAAAAAGAATAAAAGACAATAAATGGGCTTGGAAAAAGGTTGCATTGAAAACGAAGGTGTAGCACACACTCTACAAAGACACCCATAAATGAGATACTACGGTCCCTTGTATGTCATGAAACCCATGCCCAAGAGTCTTTCCTCCATCCATGTCACTTTGTCCACATGTATTAGAGAGGGCCCCGCTTGGAAAAGACTCCTAAACTTCAGGTACGATTCACCCAATAGGTCACTTTTTCAACCCTCCCATACCTAAACTTGACAAATTGCATAGGGTCTTTGAGCACTTGTTTATTTTGATGAGGTAGTTTGGATATATATGTTCAAATGGATCTTTTATTAATTTGATTTACTTATCATGATGCATTTGACTTGAGATCCTTGGAGGGTGTATTAATTGTCTTTGTGGGACCTAGTTGATAGACAAATTTGGACATACAAGCCTAGCTTGGGATTCCTTGGGGCTTGCATCCCACAGGTTGGATGCCATGGCCCACACACTAGATGAAGATGACAACTTTCATAGGTATGAGGATACACCTTGGAGGACCTAACCCAACCCTTTTCTAGCCCAACGATTTGCTCTTGAGGATAAAATGTCACTTTTGAGGAGGTTGACGTCACCCTAGGGCTAGGGTTGGGGTGGTGGTGTTGGTTGACTTGACACTTGGCACGTTTTGATGGACGAGGGTTTGATTTGGAGGAGAAAGGCCTAGCACATGAAAGGGAAGGCCCGAAGGGCCCGAAAACTTTCACTTTCCACTCCAATGACTCGAGAAAGTGCCAAAACATTGCCCTAAAGGGGTGACATCATGCTTCTTATGTGAATTTTAGGGTTAATTTTAAATTTTATAATGTAAAGGGTCAAAGTAAGGGTTGTTGTCCCATTACATTGTGGTTTACCCTAAAATTAAGTGGACAAACACTTGTAGTAGGATTTGTATAAATAGAGATCATTTCATTTCATTTTCATATCATAGCTCTCCCATTGTGAGAGGACTTGTGGAAGAAATTTGCGCCCTACTTGGGAATTTTGGCATCTCTCTCTTGTGCAAATAATTTTCGGTGATATCTCTTGGTGAATGATTGATCTAAGGTGGTGCACACCTCTTGGAGACTTCTTCTCTTTCTTATGAATGATAATTTACTTGTTGAACTAGGGTTTGTTCTTGCATCTCTCTTGAAATTGGTAAGGAAAAACTACAATTGTTAATTCTTCTTGCTCTTTTCATGGTTATTGTTGGTTGAAACCCTAGGAGGATTTTAAGTGCATACACCCTCCATTAAGGTTAATCTCATTTGCCAATTTACAAGTCTTTTGTTGTAAGGTTGCTAGGAGGAGTACAAGGGTGTACACCCTCCTTGATTTACCTTAGTTTGATTTGCATACCCTAGGGAGTAAGAGGGTTTACACCCCTAGGTATTTTGTTGATCTAACTCATGCTTTCAAGACTCCTTTCACCCATTTTTAAAAGGCACTAATCTGAAGTTTGCATTGGAGAAATAAATTGTTTCCATTGGTAAACGTGATTTAGTGAGATATTAATATTGTTCAAGTTGGAATCTATTGTTGATGCTCTGAGGTTGCTAAAACCTCTAGCGAATTTGAGTCTACATGGTATTTTTGGAGCCATAACTAAATTAAATTTACATACATTAGGGCTTTAACAAACCATTCTCTTTTTTATTCATAACTCACATTTCAACCATCAAAATTTGCTAGCAAGCTATTGTAATACTCTACTAATCTCAGTGCACTTTTTGGGTGGATTAATTGTACTTTTTGTGGGTTGAAATTTTATGTTTTAGCAATAGTTCGCTACAAACATAAGGATGATAATATATCTCTGCAATACTTGTTTACAAAAACCTTGCTTTGTTTCTAAAGTCTTATGCTTTCATACTTGAGTTATTTTAGTACTTGCTAGCTTATCTCTTGCATCATTTAATAGACTTTAAACATCTTAATAACAACTTTTAACTGTCATTTATTCCCTGACATATATTCTTGTTGATTGTAGTAAATAGGGACAACAAGCTTAACTTGATTGTCCATTAGATTATTTATCTTGTACCTTGTGTTTTCTTGTGTGTTGGGCATGTACAACCACGCTTTGCAGGTACTCAAAGACTTGGCAACCTTAAACCATTCTCGAGACTTGTTACCAAGCCATCTTCCATTTAGCAAATTGACCTATAGGGGAACCTCTTCATAAGTATCACTTTCCATCTCATTTTCCCCCTAGGGTCACTTGAGACTCCCCCCTTGTGTTGGATCCTTCCTTCACTAAAGCGAGGGGACAATTTATATGAGGTGACAGTGGGTAAACTCTCCCATCGTTATTGCCATCTAGTGAATTGGGTTGGGATTTTCCCAACCTACAGTTTGCACGATAACATTTTGGTGTCGTTTCCATGGAGGATTTTGAATCCTCTTTCGTTCCCTAACAACACTTTGGCAAGATTCTACCCCGAAGCCTTTATCCCTAGCTTGCCCGACGACTCCACTTGAAGGACATTCTCCTTCCACCCTTGATAAGATTGTCCTAAAGCTCATTTGGTGACTACATTATGGGACATACCCGAAAGGGGCATTACCCGACCCCCCAAAAAACTTCCAAGCATCACAAGCCTTCACCAAAATGGTCTAGTCCTCCATCATCTCCCACTTCCCATGATTGTCCATCTACCTCTCTTAGCCCTCCATATTCACCTACTACCTCTACACCTCCACTCTCATCCGTTCCCAGTTCACCAAGTACTACATGGAGACTATGGTTTAAAGATTCACACAAACCTTTAAACATGACAAATATCCCTGGGTCTCCTCACAAACTCCCAAGGGACTTTAAGGAGTGGCTCCCCAAATTTTTGGGAGATGATCTTGTTACATCCGAAGATCACTTAGATTCCTTCCTTCACACTCTTGAACCCTATGACCAACATGAAGATGTCCAGATGAGACTCTTCTCCTACACTCTTGTCGGAAGGGATAAGGAATGGTATGATAGTATTCTTCTAGGAATAACCACGAGTTGGGATCTTTTTAAGAACATTTTTCCAAAAGATTCGAAAAAATCAAAGATTGCCAGTCCCTTTATGATCAAGTCTATAACTACAAAATAAAGTTAGGAGAAAGTATAAGGGATTTCAATGATAGGTTCAATACCCTCATGGGGAGTTTTCCTCAGGATTTCAGACGTTCTTAGAGTACCATCCTCAAGTACTACATGTCAACCATGAAATACCCCATGCAAAATTCTAATTGGAAAGGGACGTCCTACAACCTTACTTGAAGCCCAGGAAAGGGCGTGTGAGATAGAGGAGAACATGACCTCGTCTCTCGGCCAAGATGAGGATTGTCTTGAGGAAATCGTTCAAATAAATCAAGTTGATGAATTTTTCATACCAGATCCTCCCCACAATATCAGGACATACCTACAGAGGGAACGAGAGGAGGCTGCTAAACAAGATGTTGGTCGCATGATGTGTTTATTGGGGAAAGATAAAGAACCAACATCTGAAAAGATGCCACCCAAAATAAATGAGATTTTGAAAATTGAAAGGAAACAAGTGGCAAGGAAGAAACGTTTTTGCAACATATTTAAAATTTTCTAATAGATCCATGTAGAGAGAAGGAAGTCGGTGTCATAAAAAATGAAGATTTTTTTTTTTCCCCAGACAAGATAAAAAAAGAAGACTTTGCAAAAGACCACACCAACATAACCCATTAGGTTCTGGATGAAGGAATAAACAACACCTTCATTTTGGAAAACTCCATTTTTCTAGACGAAGAAAATAAGGAAGGATCTTGGGGCTTAGACTTTGATGGTGCACATTCAAGCTCAGGCTCAAGCATATGAATATTCTTGAGATCACAAGATAACAAGACTGCCATGTTCTCGTACAGGCTTGAGTTTAAGTGTACAAACAACATCACCGAGTATGAAGCCCTTATCCTGGCCATAAACCTTGCCATTGATATGAACATCAAGTCCATGCACATAAGAGGAGACTCGGTCTTGATCGTTTCACGGGTTAACAAGAAATTCATTGCTAAGAACCCAAGGTTGAAACACTACATAGATGCCATCTCGGATGTCATGAAGAAATTTGATAACTTTTCGATTGAAGCCATCCTTAGGGAAGGGAATCAGTTGGAAAAGAACCTTGTTGTTTCCCCATCTACCTTACAACTTTTCAAAGAGATTAGTTTCTATAAAGTGGAAGTAAATTTCAGGGCTTCACTACCTCATAACTTGGAACATTGACATGTTTTTTATAATGAAAACCAGATTTTTCATTTTCTCCATAATGAAGGTGAATTCTCGGAAGCCCGGATAAACTTGTTAGCAGAAAGGGAAAATATTGAAATCATTGACTTACCTGACGGGCCCTTACCTAAAGGTGTCATCCCCTTAGAGATACTTTTTTATCGAAATGACATGTATAAGGGGAAGTCGTCAAGCAAAATCGATGATGAGGTCATCAAATTCAATATTGGCACTGAGGAATCCCCAAAATTTGTCAATTTTGGAAACATAACAATGCCCGATGAAAGAGAGATGTTCATTTCCCTCGTAAGAGAATTTAAGGATGCTTTCGCTTGGTCTTACAAAGATCTGAAGGCTTACTGAGAGGCTATCAATCAACATGCTATTCCCCTTAAGGAAGGCACAAAACCCTTCAAGCAAAAGCTCAGGCAAATGAACCCGAAAGTTTCCCCACAAGTCCAAAAGGAATTGTAAAAGATGGTTGAGGAAGGATTTGCAAGTCCATTGGATTATTTAGCTTGTATCTCATGTTTTCTTGTGTCTCAGGTAGGTACGACCACTCTTTGTAGGTACTCAAAGACTTGGAAACCTTAAGCCACTATCGAGACTTGTTACCAAGCCATCTTCCACTTATCAACTTGACCTATAGGGGAACCTCTTCACAAGTATCACTTTCCATCTCATTTCCCCCCTAGGGTCACCCGAGACTCCCCCCTTGTGTTGGATTCTTCCTTGATTAAAGTGAGGGGAGGGTTTATCTAAGGTGATAGTGGGTAAAATATCCCACCATTATTTCCATCCAATGGATTGGATCAGGCTTTTCCCAACCTACATTTTGCGCGATAACAGGGCCGATTTAGACAACAAAAATTGGAGGTTAATTAGAATACATATCAAGGTACCCGTGGTCAACTTCTCAGGTTCTGGGTCGTTATACTTTTGGATATATATCCTATGTAAGTAGGGTTTTGACTCATCTTGAATTCAGTTTTAAATGAGTCATCTTGGGATTTTCGCTATAATTTTTTTTTCTAGGAGGTTTCAGACTGTGAAATTTTGTGGAGACTGTGGAGACATCTCCTAGTATAGGTGGTCCAAATTTAAAATTATAGTTTACTATACTTTCAGATATATAGTCCATGTAAGACAATGCTTGTGATTAATCCTGAAATCAATTTTAAAAGAGTCAGGTTGGCATTTTCACTGTAACTTTTTTTGTGTGTGAAATTTCTGACTATGAAATTTTCAGAACCCCAAGGAGACATAGCGAATTACATGTGACAATTTTTTTGTATTTTTAATCATTATAATCTGTGAGATATATCTTAGGGAAGTTGGGTTTGTTCACTAATCTTGAAATTAGTCTTAAACAAGATATTTTGGTATTTTTGCTACAACTTTTGATCAATGAAGGGTCAAATAGTGAAATTTTCAGGAGTTTAAGAATCCATATCAGAAAATTACAACCCAAATTTCATATTTATAAGGGTTCAAAATTTAGATATATATCAGGACAAAGATTAACTATCCAAACATACTCAAAATTAGGGTTTGAAAGGTACATAACTTATAATTGGCATAACTTTTGATTGGAAGATCTATTTTTGGTGATTCAAAATATGTGATAAAGTGAAAAAAGAGGAGTATAATTTGCATCTTCTCACATGGCAAAGGGTTCTACAAAAATTAATAATGGTACTCATAAAAACTCAAACATGACTTCCAAAGAAAATGAAGTCTTCAAAAATAGGCTAACCCGATTAAAGAACCAAGTTGATGAAATGAGTGTTAGTATGTTGAAACAAGTGGATTTAACACATTCTTAGGAATTCCTCAAAAGAGAATTGGAAAACAAAATGAAAAAGAAGATGGATGAAAATAAGAATGAAATGGAAAAGAAGATGGATGAAAATAAGAACGAAAATTGAGGAAGGATTACTAAAATCCATGAAGGAATTGAAAATTTCCATGTCTTCCATGACCTTTCATGCTCTAGATGAGAGACTCCCTAAAGGAGATATCAAAATTCAAGGAAATCATGAAAATAAGGGAACAAGGTTGTTGACACTCAATCACACAAGGGGAGTATTTTGTCACTTTTGGAGAGCACAAATTCTGAATCTCGAAATCATGATCATTCATTACTCCAAGATCCACATCATCAAGGCTTCAAGTTGGCACAAAGGAACTACTTCATTTCGAAGATCATTATGAGGAAGTTTGATGGTAAATATCCTATAACATGGATATTCCAGATGGAGCAATACTTTGATCTACACCAAGTGCCAAGATTACAAAAGGTACCTATTGCATCCTTGTATTTAAAAAATGATCAATTTATTTGGTATCAATGGTTTTGTGAAAGAAAAAGAGAATTATATTATCTCTTGGTCCATTTTAACAACTGAATTGATACCACATTGTGGGGATATTAAGAGAAATACATTCTTTAGTCAATTGATAAATTTTCAACAAAAAGATCCAATTATATAGCACATTAAAAAATTCCAAAATCTCAGTCTCACGGTAAAGAACATTCATGATTCTAAAGGAGAACATTCAACATGAGGTGCTCTTTTCGAACCCAAATCCCTAGAGCAAGATTTCAGTATGGCAAGGAAAGTGGAAAAAAAAAATATGGCTACTAGAAGGGTGGCCACCATCAACTATAGAGAGCACCATGTTACCTCTCCTAACCTCACTCAACCAACAAGGTTGAAACCTCGACAAATGGATGAAAGAAGAGAAAAAGGACCATGTTTCAATTGTGACAACAAGTATAGTAAGGGGAATAAATGCGGTGAGAATAAATTATTCTACATAGACCATGAAGAGGAAGAAGATCAAGAATTGGAACCATCACAAGATCTAGATCTAGAAGAGACTACTTCAACAATAGATTTCCATGCATTGGTTCACATCAGTTCTCCACAAACCCTCAAGATACAAGGATACATAAAAAAGAATAAGGTAACATTGTTGATTGATTCTGGTAGCACCCATAACTTCACCAATTACAAATTAGCAAAAGATCTCAATTGATTTCTATATCCAACACCAGAGTTATGACATAGTATTAAGCTCAATATGAGGGAGTATTTTTTAGATAGTCCCATGATTGTCATCCAAATAGGTGGTGTTGATATTGTATTAGGGGTCCAATGGTTACAAGCATTGGGAACAATGACCCTTAATTTTAAAGATCTTTTCATGATATTTTCTTCAATAGGTAAGGAAATTGAGCTTAGAGGTATCCAAGGGAAACCCTCTAAAGTGATAAGCTCTAATAACATGACAAAATTACTCGAAAAGGGACAATGTGGTATAATTGCACAATTGTGTTCACTAGATGTTCATGCATCTATATCCTCTACTCCAAGGGATCTCCAAGTGGTTATCAACATCCATTCCAAGGTATTTGGAGTCATGCCTAAGGGTCTTTCACCGACTCAAGATCACGATCATGCTACTCATTTACAACTCATAAGTGTACCACCTAACATTGGGTCTTATAGGTATTCATATGCACAAAAGAGTAAGATTGAGCGTATGATCCAATAAATGTTAGAGGATGGCATCATTCAACCTAGACAAACTTCATCCTTTTCACCAGTTGTGATGGTTACGAAGAAGGATGGTTCATGGCGTATGTGTCCAGATTATAGGCAACTCAACAAAATGACCATCAAAGATAAGTTTCCTATTCCCGTCATTGATGAATTATTAGATGAGTTGCATGGAGAAAAAATCTTTTCTAAGTTGGATCTTCGTCTAGGATATTATCAAATTAGAATGAGGTAGGAAGTCATTCCCAAAATAGCCTTATGAACACATGAATGCCATTATGCATTTTTGGTTATGCCATTTGGACTTACTAATGCACCTTCAACATTTCAAATCTTGATGAATTCTATTTTCAAACCCTTCCTTCGAAAATTTGGGTTAGTATTTTTTTATGAAATAGTAATCTACAACAAATTGTGGGAAGAGCATGTACACCATGTTGACAAAGTACTACAACTTTTGGAAGAGAAACAACTTTATGCAAAGCCTTGCAAGTGTGCCTTTGGGGTTAAAGAAGTGGAATATTTGGGTCATATTGTATCTCATGAAGGTGTAAAAGTGGACCCTAACAAAATTAAATCTATGAGGGAATGGCCAATTCCTAAAACCTTGAAGAAACTTAGAGGATTCTTAGGATTGATAGGCTATTACCACAAGTTTGTCAAGAACTATGGTCAAATAGCGGCACATATAACACTATTGTTATAAAAGGAATCATTTTCTTGGACTCAAGAAGCAACCAAAGCTTTTGAAAAACTCAAGGAGGCTATGTGTACAATTCTTGTCCTAGCACACCTGACTTCACAAAAACATTTATTTTGGAGTGTGATGCCTCAGGCCATGGCATTGGTGTAGTTTTAATGCAAGAAGGAGGGCCTCTTGCCTTTGAAAGCAATGAACTTAAAGGAAAAAACTTACTTAAACCAATTTATGAAAAATAAATGTTGGCCATACTACATGTAGTTAACAAATAACTCCCTTATTACATTTCCGGTGTTATATTAGTAGGTTGACTTAAACCCTTAATTGTACCCTTTCATTATAATTGTACCCTTTGTCTCCTATATATATACCACAGAGACCTAGTTTTAGGTTCATCTTATCTCATCTCATATTGTATTCGGGATTGGATATATGGTAAAAGGAGGTTTCCCCCTTGACGTGGACTTTATTCATTGACTTTTTATCATTTTTAAGGTGTTGGATAATAACACAGTTTGGTAACACGTTTGAAACAATACCTATTTTAAGATTTCCTAATAATAACAAAACCTTTCATGTACATGTGGATGCATTAGGAACAACCATCGAAGCCATCCTAACACAACTAGGAGAAAAAGTAATGAACTATCCTAATCCATTGTCCCAACATGAAACTCTAAATAACTACACGGAATTAGAATCCCACATAAAGAGAAGCTCTAGGTGTGATCTATCCTATACAAAAGTTCAAGGGCTATATACTAGAAAATAAGTTCAGTTTTCATATTAACCACCAAGGATTAAAGTACATTTTGAAAATACCAAATGTAGCGGGGAGAATAAGAAGATTGTTGATCTTATTCCAAGAGTATGAGTTTGAGATATTTGTCAAACATGGAAAATCACATGTGGGACCAAACCATTTGTTAAGAATTGACAATGGAAAAGAAGGAAAATGAAGAGAGGGTGATTTTCCAAATGCTAACCTTTTCCCAATTTGAGAGGCACTAGGATATTTGGAGGATGTTCTTTATTTTCTCAAACATGGGAAACCATGATAAGGGTTAAGTGTTGCACAATAAGAAAGCATAATCCATAAAGCTTTAAGAGTCAATCTCTTGTCAGGAAAATTGTACATGATAAGCAAGGATGGAATCATGAGAAGATGTGTTCAACTATTAGAAATAGATCAAATGACAAGTGAAGCTCAATATGGAACATGAGGGGTACATTTCTCAACAAATAAAATGGATCAAAAGATACTGTGTATGTAGGACTTTGGTGGTCCATGTTATTTAAAGACTGCTTCAAGAAGGTAAGAGGATGTGAACAATGTTGAAAAACAAATAATAGGCCACATAACCAATATTATTATGAACTCAACCCCATACTACTAATGCAACCATTTGAGCACTAGGGGGTATACTTCATTAGACCCTTTGTGCTAGCAAAAACAACATGGTATAAGTATATCATCATAACCATTGACTTGTTCACAAAATGGACAATCATAATGCATCAATGAGATATTTGTATCGATAATAACCAAGGTATGTGGCCTAAAAAGAACATATTGGGAAAATCAACTACACATAACACTATGGGCCTATATAACTGCATGGAGGAAGAATTAGTATATACATCATCTATATTAGTGTTTAGTAAGGAAGTAACAATGTCGATGGAATGTTGGGTACCCTCACTAAGAATATAAATCAAGGAGAGACAAGAAAAAACCAAATCAATGAAGAATAGACTTGAAGAATAAGAGAAAACAAATGAGGACAAGCCATGGTCAAAATTTCAGTAGATCAGAGCAAAAGGTAGAATGAAAATATGTCATGATTGCATGATAAAGAAGCATGAGTTTATACAGGACCAAATGGTTCGTTTATATGAAAAAAAAAAACATAATATTAAAAGAAGAAGAATAAGATGGTCAAGAGACTCAACTATGGATGGTTATGACCTTACATATTGAAGAAATTATATGAGAATGGATCAGTTAAATTGAAAAGACTAGAAGGGATCCCATAAATCAGTTGAGTGAATACATCTCAACCAAGGCCATTCCATGACCAAAATAACTAGAAGGTGGGAGGGAAAGATAACCCACCAAACCTCGCAAGGGATGTAGGCATAAATATGATGCAAGAGGAAAACAACAAGTATTGTTGAGAATATATCCAGTACGAGGGAAACCAACAAGGGTCGGATGGAAGGTAGAACACTCAAGTAATTCAAGAAAACCAAGGAACAACATGGGAAATAAATCATAGGGTAGGAATGTGGGGCATAAACTTAATATCTTGATCAATGTCAAATGGGTTAATGGATTATTGCAATTGTATAACTAGGGAGTTCATTTTTTTTTATTACTATGTGAATTATCACCAACCAAGGAAGATATCTACAACCATGAGCTTCCTATTGTATTTGGAATTTTTCTACTATACTATGAATGAATTGAAAAGCATGGAAATGATTTAATCTCATGGATGTTGTTCAACATGTGTTGAGATTAGATGATCAAAGAATAAGTGTCAAATGGGAAGGTTGTGTCTCCGCCCGACATTGAGTAGATAAGATTTGTTGTTTTGTTTATTGATTTTTTTGTTGTGATATTAAGATTCAAGTTATGCGTTTATTTTTATAAATTGGGAGGTGTCATCAAGAGAATAAAGTTGTTGATAACTTGTGATAGGTGAACTCGTAGCATAAGGATTTCTAAATTGACCACGGGTGATTCAATGAATGAATGATTTTCATTGAAAATAAGGCTATAAGAGCCATCAGAGGTAGAAATCATCAATGGAGGGTGATCTAATGAATGGTTACAATTAGAATAAATAATGTAAATCTAAGATTGTTGTTGTAGGTATCAGCTTGGAAGAATCCATTGACCCGATAGAAGGGGCCCCAATGCAGGAAAAAGACATAAAAAATAAGCCTAGAAGAAACCATCGGGAGGGAATCAAACAAGGAAACGTCTAAGAAACCCCAATGGAAGGTGATTCAGTGGTAAAAAAAAGTTCAACAAAGACATCAAAAATATGCCTAGAAGAGCCATTATAGGGAATCATACAAAGAAAGGTCCAAGAAACCTAAATGAAAGGTGAACTTATGGTCAAAGGAAGTTCAAAAAAGACATCAAAAATATATCTGGAAGATCCATTAGAGGGAATTAGGAAAGGAAAGGTCCAAGAAACCCCAATGAAAGGTGAATTGACGATGAAAGAAAGTTTAGAAAATACGTCAAAATGAGGCCTATAAGAGCCATAAGAGGGAATTAGATAAGGAAAGGTCTAGGACACACTGATGGAAAGTGATTTTATGGTCAAAGAATGATCCA
>ML778072.1:142351-170721 GCA_009831015.1 Picea engelmannii | reverse complement strand
GTTATTGGGAGATGATGTCTCGAGGCCCTCAGGTTACATACATGGACTATCGAGAGATAGCTTGACCAACAATGTCCACTTGAACAGAAAGAGACCCACCTCGCCACCACAATTCAAAGTTCATCACAACGGTATCCACCACATCAGCTAGCTTCTGGAAGACATTGGGTCTTGCTCCATGAGGTACAAGCTAGGTATGATGGTGAGTTTCATTTCAATATTTGAGGCATTTGAGTTTGTTGCATTTATAACTACTTTTGATTATGTAACTTTTGCTTGGACATTATGCTCCTTGCCCTGGTTCACTTTGGTGGTTGACATTGTGCCCTAGTAAGTGGGTCACCCTTAGGGATAGGTTTTCTACTGGGATGTCCTCTTGATGAGTCATCATGCCATTCCTGACCATACTTGTCATTTTGTACACTTCATCCCCCCATCTCCTTACCTTTTAAGATTTTCGGGTATATTGACCCAAGAAGGGATTGTCGCTCATTTCATGGGAAGAAGGGGCTGAAGACCTAGAGGCTTGTAGCTAGAAAAATATAAAATCCAATCACAAACCTTCTAGATGCTTGTCCAGGGATCCCGAGGAAAATGAAATGTCTCTCATAAGAAACTTATGGGACTTGTAAAAAAATAACTAATGCAAAATGCCAACCAAGGTGGAGCATGTGTAGGAATTGTTTTTCATGCTTAGGTAGAAACCCCACTCTCGGTTTCAACTTGGGGAAGCATGTTGTGACTAGGGCAGAGTCAAGGTGGACACCATTTTTCATGCTTAGGTAGAAGCCCCACCTTGGCTTCAACTTGGAAACATCTTAAAAAGAATAAAAGACAATAAATGGGCTTGGAAAAAGGTTGCATTGAAAACGAAGGTGTAGCACACACTCTACAAAGACACCCATAAATGAGATACTACGGTCCCTTGTATGTCATGAAACCCATGCCCAAGAGTCTTTCCTCCATCCATGTCACTTTGTCCACATGTATTAGAGAGGGCCCCGCTTGGAAAAGACTCCTAAACTTCAGGTACGATTCACCCAATAGGTCACTTTTTCAACCCTCCCATACCTAAACTTGACAAATTGCATAGGGTCTTTGAGCACTTGTTTATTTTGATGAGGTAGTTTGGATATATATGTTCAAATGGATCTTTTATTAATTTGATTTACTTATCATGATGCATTTGACTTGAGATCCTTGGAGGGTGTATTAATTGTCTTTGTGGGACCTAGTTGATAGACAAATTTGGACATACAAGCCTAGCTTGGGATTCCTTGGGGCTTGCATCCCACAGGTTGGATGCCATGGCCCACACACTAGATGAAGATGACAACTTTCATAGGTATGAGGATACACCTTGGAGGACCTAACCCAACCCTTTTCTAGCCCAACGATTTGCTCTTGAGGATAAAATGTCACTTTTGAGGAGGTTGACGTCACCCTAGGGCTAGGGTTGGGGTGGTGGTGTTGGTTGACTTGACACTTGGCACGTTTTGATGGACGAGGGTTTGATTTGGAGGAGAAAGGCCTAGCACATGAAAGGGAAGGCCCGAAGGGCCCGAAAACTTTCACTTTCCACTCCAATGACTCGAGAAAGTGCCAAAACATTGCCCTAAAGGGGTGACATCATGCTTCTTATGTGAATTTTAGGGTTAATTTTAAATTTTATAATGTAAAGGGTCAAAGTAAGGGTTGTTGTCCCATTACATTGTGGTTTACCCTAAAATTAAGTGGACAAACACTTGTAGTAGGATTTGTATAAATAGAGATCATTTCATTTCATTTTCATATCATAGCTCTCCCATTGTGAGAGGACTTGTGGAAGAAATTTGCGCCCTACTTGGGAATTTTGGCATCTCTCTCTTGTGCAAATAATTTTCGGTGATATCTCTTGGTGAATGATTGATCTAAGGTGGTGCACACCTCTTGGAGACTTCTTCTCTTTCTTATGAATGATAATTTACTTGTTGAACTAGGGTTTGTTCTTGCATCTCTCTTGAAATTGGTAAGGAAAAACTACAATTGTTAATTCTTCTTGCTCTTTTCATGGTTATTGTTGGTTGAAACCCTAGGAGGATTTTAAGTGCATACACCCTCCATTAAGGTTAATCTCATTTGCCAATTTACAAGTCTTTTGTTGTAAGGTTGCTAGGAGGAGTACAAGGGTGTACACCCTCCTTGATTTACCTTAGTTTGATTTGCATACCCTAGGGAGTAAGAGGGTTTACACCCCTAGGTATTTTGTTGATCTAACTCATGCTTTCAAGACTCCTTTCACCCATTTTTAAAAGGCACTAATCTGAAGTTTGCATTGGAGAAATAAATTGTTTCCATTGGTAAACGTGATTTAGTGAGATATTAATATTGTTCAAGTTGGAATCTATTGTTGATGCTCTGAGGTTGCTAAAACCTCTAGCGAATTTGAGTCTACATGGTATTTTTGGAGCCATAACTAAATTAAATTTACATACATTAGGGCTTTAACAAACCATTCTCTTTTTTATTCATAACTCACATTTCAACCATCAAAATTTGCTAGCAAGCTATTGTAATACTCTACTAATCTCAGTGCACTTTTTGGGTGGATTAATTGTACTTTTTGTGGGTTGAAATTTTATGTTTTAGCAATAGTTCGCTACAAACATAAGGATGATAATATATCTCTGCAATACTTGTTTACAAAAACCTTGCTTTGTTTCTAAAGTCTTATGCTTTCATACTTGAGTTATTTTAGTACTTGCTAGCTTATCTCTTGCATCATTTAATAGACTTTAAACATCTTAATAACAACTTTTAACTGTCATTTATTCCCTGACATATATTCTTGTTGATTGTAGTAAATAGGGACAACAAGCTTAACTTGATTGTCCATTAGATTATTTATCTTGTACCTTGTGTTTTCTTGTGTGTTGGGCATGTACAACCACGCTTTGCAGGTACTCAAAGACTTGGCAACCTTAAACCATTCTCGAGACTTGTTACCAAGCCATCTTCCATTTAGCAAATTGACCTATAGGGGAACCTCTTCATAAGTATCACTTTCCATCTCATTTTCCCCCTAGGGTCACTTGAGACTCCCCCCTTGTGTTGGATCCTTCCTTCACTAAAGCGAGGGGACAATTTATATGAGGTGACAGTGGGTAAACTCTCCCATCGTTATTGCCATCTAGTGAATTGGGTTGGGATTTTCCCAACCTACAGTTTGCACGATAACATTTTGGTGTCGTTTCCATGGAGGATTTTGAATCCTCTTTCGTTCCCTAACAACACTTTGGCAAGATTCTACCCCGAAGCCTTTATCCCTAGCTTGCCCGACGACTCCACTTGAAGGACATTCTCCTTCCACCCTTGATAAGATTGTCCTAAAGCTCATTTGGTGACTACATTATGGGACATACCCGAAAGGGGCATTACCCGACCCCCCAAAAAACTTCCAAGCATCACAAGCCTTCACCAAAATGGTCTAGTCCTCCATCATCTCCCACTTCCCATGATTGTCCATCTACCTCTCTTAGCCCTCCATATTCACCTACTACCTCTACACCTCCACTCTCATCCGTTCCCAGTTCACCAAGTACTACATGGAGACTATGGTTTAAAGATTCACACAAACCTTTAAACATGACAAATATCCCTGGGTCTCCTCACAAACTCCCAAGGGACTTTAAGGAGTGGCTCCCCAAATTTTTGGGAGATGATCTTGTTACATCCGAAGATCACTTAGATTCCTTCCTTCACACTCTTGAACCCTATGACCAACATGAAGATGTCCAGATGAGACTCTTCTCCTACACTCTTGTCGGAAGGGATAAGGAATGGTATGATAGTATTCTTCTAGGAATAACCACGAGTTGGGATCTTTTTAAGAACATTTTTCCAAAAGATTCGAAAAAATCAAAGATTGCCAGTCCCTTTATGATCAAGTCTATAACTACAAAATAAAGTTAGGAGAAAGTATAAGGGATTTCAATGATAGGTTCAATACCCTCATGGGGAGTTTTCCTCAGGATTTCAGACGTTCTTAGAGTACCATCCTCAAGTACTACATGTCAACCATGAAATACCCCATGCAAAATTCTAATTGGAAAGGGACGTCCTACAACCTTACTTGAAGCCCAGGAAAGGGCGTGTGAGATAGAGGAGAACATGACCTCGTCTCTCGGCCAAGATGAGGATTGTCTTGAGGAAATCGTTCAAATAAATCAAGTTGATGAATTTTTCATACCAGATCCTCCCCACAATATCAGGACATACCTACAGAGGGAACGAGAGGAGGCTGCTAAACAAGATGTTGGTCGCATGATGTGTTTATTGGGGAAAGATAAAGAACCAACATCTGAAAAGATGCCACCCAAAATAAATGAGATTTTGAAAATTGAAAGGAAACAAGTGGCAAGGAAGAAACGTTTTTGCAACATATTTAAAATTTTCTAATAGATCCATGTAGAGAGAAGGAAGTCGGTGTCATAAAAAATGAAGATTTTTTTTTTTCCCCAGACAAGATAAAAAAAGAAGACTTTGCAAAAGACCACACCAACATAACCCATTAGGTTCTGGATGAAGGAATAAACAACACCTTCATTTTGGAAAACTCCATTTTTCTAGACGAAGAAAATAAGGAAGGATCTTGGGGCTTAGACTTTGATGGTGCACATTCAAGCTCAGGCTCAAGCATATGAATATTCTTGAGATCACAAGATAACAAGACTGCCATGTTCTCGTACAGGCTTGAGTTTAAGTGTACAAACAACATCACCGAGTATGAAGCCCTTATCCTGGCCATAAACCTTGCCATTGATATGAACATCAAGTCCATGCACATAAGAGGAGACTCGGTCTTGATCGTTTCACGGGTTAACAAGAAATTCATTGCTAAGAACCCAAGGTTGAAACACTACATAGATGCCATCTCGGATGTCATGAAGAAATTTGATAACTTTTCGATTGAAGCCATCCTTAGGGAAGGGAATCAGTTGGAAAAGAACCTTGTTGTTTCCCCATCTACCTTACAACTTTTCAAAGAGATTAGTTTCTATAAAGTGGAAGTAAATTTCAGGGCTTCACTACCTCATAACTTGGAACATTGACATGTTTTTTATAATGAAAACCAGATTTTTCATTTTCTCCATAATGAAGGTGAATTCTCGGAAGCCCGGATAAACTTGTTAGCAGAAAGGGAAAATATTGAAATCATTGACTTACCTGACGGGCCCTTACCTAAAGGTGTCATCCCCTTAGAGATACTTTTTTATCGAAATGACATGTATAAGGGGAAGTCGTCAAGCAAAATCGATGATGAGGTCATCAAATTCAATATTGGCACTGAGGAATCCCCAAAATTTGTCAATTTTGGAAACATAACAATGCCCGATGAAAGAGAGATGTTCATTTCCCTCGTAAGAGAATTTAAGGATGCTTTCGCTTGGTCTTACAAAGATCTGAAGGCTTACTGAGAGGCTATCAATCAACATGCTATTCCCCTTAAGGAAGGCACAAAACCCTTCAAGCAAAAGCTCAGGCAAATGAACCCGAAAGTTTCCCCACAAGTCCAAAAGGAATTGTAAAAGATGGTTGAGGAAGGATTTGCAAGTCCATTGGATTATTTAGCTTGTATCTCATGTTTTCTTGTGTCTCAGGTAGGTACGACCACTCTTTGTAGGTACTCAAAGACTTGGAAACCTTAAGCCACTATCGAGACTTGTTACCAAGCCATCTTCCACTTATCAACTTGACCTATAGGGGAACCTCTTCACAAGTATCACTTTCCATCTCATTTCCCCCCTAGGGTCACCCGAGACTCCCCCCTTGTGTTGGATTCTTCCTTGATTAAAGTGAGGGGAGGGTTTATCTAAGGTGATAGTGGGTAAAATATCCCACCATTATTTCCATCCAATGGATTGGATCAGGCTTTTCCCAACCTACATTTTGCGCGATAACAGGGCCGATTTAGACAACAAAAATTGGAGGTTAATTAGAATACATATCAAGGTACCCGTGGTCAACTTCTCAGGTTCTGGGTCGTTATACTTTTGGATATATATCCTATGTAAGTAGGGTTTTGACTCATCTTGAATTCAGTTTTAAATGAGTCATCTTGGGATTTTCGCTATAATTTTTTTTTCTAGGAGGTTTCAGACTGTGAAATTTTGTGGAGACTGTGGAGACATCTCCTAGTATAGGTGGTCCAAATTTAAAATTATAGTTTACTATACTTTCAGATATATAGTCCATGTAAGACAATGCTTGTGATTAATCCTGAAATCAATTTTAAAAGAGTCAGGTTGGCATTTTCACTGTAACTTTTTTTGTGTGTGAAATTTCTGACTATGAAATTTTCAGAACCCCAAGGAGACATAGCGAATTACATGTGACAATTTTTTTGTATTTTTAATCATTATAATCTGTGAGATATATCTTAGGGAAGTTGGGTTTGTTCACTAATCTTGAAATTAGTCTTAAACAAGATATTTTGGTATTTTTGCTACAACTTTTGATCAATGAAGGGTCAAATAGTGAAATTTTCAGGAGTTTAAGAATCCATATCAGAAAATTACAACCCAAATTTCATATTTATAAGGGTTCAAAATTTAGATATATATCAGGACAAAGATTAACTATCCAAACATACTCAAAATTAGGGTTTGAAAGGTACATAACTTATAATTGGCATAACTTTTGATTGGAAGATCTATTTTTGGTGATTCAAAATATGTGATAAAGTGAAAAAAGAGGAGTATAATTTGCATCTTCTCACATGGCAAAGGGTTCTACAAAAATTAATAATGGTACTCATAAAAACTCAAACATGACTTCCAAAGAAAATGAAGTCTTCAAAAATAGGCTAACCCGATTAAAGAACCAAGTTGATGAAATGAGTGTTAGTATGTTGAAACAAGTGGATTTAACACATTCTTAGGAATTCCTCAAAAGAGAATTGGAAAACAAAATGAAAAAGAAGATGGATGAAAATAAGAATGAAATGGAAAAGAAGATGGATGAAAATAAGAACGAAAATTGAGGAAGGATTACTAAAATCCATGAAGGAATTGAAAATTTCCATGTCTTCCATGACCTTTCATGCTCTAGATGAGAGACTCCCTAAAGGAGATATCAAAATTCAAGGAAATCATGAAAATAAGGGAACAAGGTTGTTGACACTCAATCACACAAGGGGAGTATTTTGTCACTTTTGGAGAGCACAAATTCTGAATCTCGAAATCATGATCATTCATTACTCCAAGATCCACATCATCAAGGCTTCAAGTTGGCACAAAGGAACTACTTCATTTCGAAGATCATTATGAGGAAGTTTGATGGTAAATATCCTATAACATGGATATTCCAGATGGAGCAATACTTTGATCTACACCAAGTGCCAAGATTACAAAAGGTACCTATTGCATCCTTGTATTTAAAAAATGATCAATTTATTTGGTATCAATGGTTTTGTGAAAGAAAAAGAGAATTATATTATCTCTTGGTCCATTTTAACAACTGAATTGATACCACATTGTGGGGATATTAAGAGAAATACATTCTTTAGTCAATTGATAAATTTTCAACAAAAAGATCCAATTATATAGCACATTAAAAAATTCCAAAATCTCAGTCTCACGGTAAAGAACATTCATGATTCTAAAGGAGAACATTCAACATGAGGTGCTCTTTTCGAACCCAAATCCCTAGAGCAAGATTTCAGTATGGCAAGGAAAGTGGAAAAAAAAAATATGGCTACTAGAAGGGTGGCCACCATCAACTATAGAGAGCACCATGTTACCTCTCCTAACCTCACTCAACCAACAAGGTTGAAACCTCGACAAATGGATGAAAGAAGAGAAAAAGGACCATGTTTCAATTGTGACAACAAGTATAGTAAGGGGAATAAATGCGGTGAGAATAAATTATTCTACATAGACCATGAAGAGGAAGAAGATCAAGAATTGGAACCATCACAAGATCTAGATCTAGAAGAGACTACTTCAACAATAGATTTCCATGCATTGGTTCACATCAGTTCTCCACAAACCCTCAAGATACAAGGATACATAAAAAAGAATAAGGTAACATTGTTGATTGATTCTGGTAGCACCCATAACTTCACCAATTACAAATTAGCAAAAGATCTCAATTGATTTCTATATCCAACACCAGAGTTATGACATAGTATTAAGCTCAATATGAGGGAGTATTTTTTAGATAGTCCCATGATTGTCATCCAAATAGGTGGTGTTGATATTGTATTAGGGGTCCAATGGTTACAAGCATTGGGAACAATGACCCTTAATTTTAAAGATCTTTTCATGATATTTTCTTCAATAGGTAAGGAAATTGAGCTTAGAGGTATCCAAGGGAAACCCTCTAAAGTGATAAGCTCTAATAACATGACAAAATTACTCGAAAAGGGACAATGTGGTATAATTGCACAATTGTGTTCACTAGATGTTCATGCATCTATATCCTCTACTCCAAGGGATCTCCAAGTGGTTATCAACATCCATTCCAAGGTATTTGGAGTCATGCCTAAGGGTCTTTCACCGACTCAAGATCACGATCATGCTACTCATTTACAACTCATAAGTGTACCACCTAACATTGGGTCTTATAGGTATTCATATGCACAAAAGAGTAAGATTGAGCGTATGATCCAATAAATGTTAGAGGATGGCATCATTCAACCTAGACAAACTTCATCCTTTTCACCAGTTGTGATGGTTACGAAGAAGGATGGTTCATGGCGTATGTGTCCAGATTATAGGCAACTCAACAAAATGACCATCAAAGATAAGTTTCCTATTCCCGTCATTGATGAATTATTAGATGAGTTGCATGGAGAAAAAATCTTTTCTAAGTTGGATCTTCGTCTAGGATATTATCAAATTAGAATGAGGTAGGAAGTCATTCCCAAAATAGCCTTATGAACACATGAATGCCATTATGCATTTTTGGTTATGCCATTTGGACTTACTAATGCACCTTCAACATTTCAAATCTTGATGAATTCTATTTTCAAACCCTTCCTTCGAAAATTTGGGTTAGTATTTTTTTATGAAATAGTAATCTACAACAAATTGTGGGAAGAGCATGTACACCATGTTGACAAAGTACTACAACTTTTGGAAGAGAAACAACTTTATGCAAAGCCTTGCAAGTGTGCCTTTGGGGTTAAAGAAGTGGAATATTTGGGTCATATTGTATCTCATGAAGGTGTAAAAGTGGACCCTAACAAAATTAAATCTATGAGGGAATGGCCAATTCCTAAAACCTTGAAGAAACTTAGAGGATTCTTAGGATTGATAGGCTATTACCACAAGTTTGTCAAGAACTATGGTCAAATAGCGGCACATATAACACTATTGTTATAAAAGGAATCATTTTCTTGGACTCAAGAAGCAACCAAAGCTTTTGAAAAACTCAAGGAGGCTATGTGTACAATTCTTGTCCTAGCACACCTGACTTCACAAAAACATTTATTTTGGAGTGTGATGCCTCAGGCCATGGCATTGGTGTAGTTTTAATGCAAGAAGGAGGGCCTCTTGCCTTTGAAAGCAATGAACTTAAAGGAAAAAACTTACTTAAACCAATTTATGAAAAATAAATGTTGGCCATACTACATGTAGTTAACAAATAACTCCCTTATTACATTTCCGGTGTTATATTAGTAGGTTGACTTAAACCCTTAATTGTACCCTTTCATTATAATTGTACCCTTTGTCTCCTATATATATACCACAGAGACCTAGTTTTAGGTTCATCTTATCTCATCTCATATTGTATTCGGGATTGGATATATGGTAAAAGGAGGTTTCCCCCTTGACGTGGACTTTATTCATTGACTTTTTATCATTTTTAAGGTGTTGGATAATAACACAGTTTGGTAACACGTTTGAAACAATACCTATTTTAAGATTTCCTAATAATAACAAAACCTTTCATGTACATGTGGATGCATTAGGAACAACCATCGAAGCCATCCTAACACAACTAGGAGAAAAAGTAATGAACTATCCTAATCCATTGTCCCAACATGAAACTCTAAATAACTACACGGAATTAGAATCCCACATAAAGAGAAGCTCTAGGTGTGATCTATCCTATACAAAAGTTCAAGGGCTATATACTAGAAAATAAGTTCAGTTTTCATATTAACCACCAAGGATTAAAGTACATTTTGAAAATACCAAATGTAGCGGGGAGAATAAGAAGATTGTTGATCTTATTCCAAGAGTATGAGTTTGAGATATTTGTCAAACATGGAAAATCACATGTGGGACCAAACCATTTGTTAAGAATTGACAATGGAAAAGAAGGAAAATGAAGAGAGGGTGATTTTCCAAATGCTAACCTTTTCCCAATTTGAGAGGCACTAGGATATTTGGAGGATGTTCTTTATTTTCTCAAACATGGGAAACCATGATAAGGGTTAAGTGTTGCACAATAAGAAAGCATAATCCATAAAGCTTTAAGAGTCAATCTCTTGTCAGGAAAATTGTACATGATAAGCAAGGATGGAATCATGAGAAGATGTGTTCAACTATTAGAAATAGATCAAATGACAAGTGAAGCTCAATATGGAACATGAGGGGTACATTTCTCAACAAATAAAATGGATCAAAAGATACTGTGTATGTAGGACTTTGGTGGTCCATGTTATTTAAAGACTGCTTCAAGAAGGTAAGAGGATGTGAACAATGTTGAAAAACAAATAATAGGCCACATAACCAATATTATTATGAACTCAACCCCATACTACTAATGCAACCATTTGAGCACTAGGGGGTATACTTCATTAGACCCTTTGTGCTAGCAAAAACAACATGGTATAAGTATATCATCATAACCATTGACTTGTTCACAAAATGGACAATCATAATGCATCAATGAGATATTTGTATCGATAATAACCAAGGTATGTGGCCTAAAAAGAACATATTGGGAAAATCAACTACACATAACACTATGGGCCTATATAACTGCATGGAGGAAGAATTAGTATATACATCATCTATATTAGTGTTTAGTAAGGAAGTAACAATGTCGATGGAATGTTGGGTACCCTCACTAAGAATATAAATCAAGGAGAGACAAGAAAAAACCAAATCAATGAAGAATAGACTTGAAGAATAAGAGAAAACAAATGAGGACAAGCCATGGTCAAAATTTCAGTAGATCAGAGCAAAAGGTAGAATGAAAATATGTCATGATTGCATGATAAAGAAGCATGAGTTTATACAGGACCAAATGGTTCGTTTATATGAAAAAAAAAAACATAATATTAAAAGAAGAAGAATAAGATGGTCAAGAGACTCAACTATGGATGGTTATGACCTTACATATTGAAGAAATTATATGAGAATGGATCAGTTAAATTGAAAAGACTAGAAGGGATCCCATAAATCAGTTGAGTGAATACATCTCAACCAAGGCCATTCCATGACCAAAATAACTAGAAGGTGGGAGGGAAAGATAACCCACCAAACCTCGCAAGGGATGTAGGCATAAATATGATGCAAGAGGAAAACAACAAGTATTGTTGAGAATATATCCAGTACGAGGGAAACCAACAAGGGTCGGATGGAAGGTAGAACACTCAAGTAATTCAAGAAAACCAAGGAACAACATGGGAAATAAATCATAGGGTAGGAATGTGGGGCATAAACTTAATATCTTGATCAATGTCAAATGGGTTAATGGATTATTGCAATTGTATAACTAGGGAGTTCATTTTTTTTTATTACTATGTGAATTATCACCAACCAAGGAAGATATCTACAACCATGAGCTTCCTATTGTATTTGGAATTTTTCTACTATACTATGAATGAATTGAAAAGCATGGAAATGATTTAATCTCATGGATGTTGTTCAACATGTGTTGAGATTAGATGATCAAAGAATAAGTGTCAAATGGGAAGGTTGTGTCTCCGCCCGACATTGAGTAGATAAGATTTGTTGTTTTGTTTATTGATTTTTTTGTTGTGATATTAAGATTCAAGTTATGCGTTTATTTTTATAAATTGGGAGGTGTCATCAAGAGAATAAAGTTGTTGATAACTTGTGATAGGTGAACTCGTAGCATAAGGATTTCTAAATTGACCACGGGTGATTCAATGAATGAATGATTTTCATTGAAAATAAGGCTATAAGAGCCATCAGAGGTAGAAATCATCAATGGAGGGTGATCTAATGAATGGTTACAATTAGAATAAATAATGTAAATCTAAGATTGTTGTTGTAGGTATCAGCTTGGAAGAATCCATTGACCCGATAGAAGGGGCCCCAATGCAGGAAAAAGACATAAAAAATAAGCCTAGAAGAAACCATCGGGAGGGAATCAAACAAGGAAACGTCTAAGAAACCCCAATGGAAGGTGATTCAGTGGTAAAAAAAAGTTCAACAAAGACATCAAAAATATGCCTAGAAGAGCCATTATAGGGAATCATACAAAGAAAGGTCCAAGAAACCTAAATGAAAGGTGAACTTATGGTCAAAGGAAGTTCAAAAAAGACATCAAAAATATATCTGGAAGATCCATTAGAGGGAATTAGGAAAGGAAAGGTCCAAGAAACCCCAATGAAAGGTGAATTGACGATGAAAGAAAGTTTAGAAAATACGTCAAAATGAGGCCTATAAGAGCCATAAGAGGGAATTAGATAAGGAAAGGTCTAGGACACACTGATGGAAAGTGATTTTATGGTCAAAGAATGATCCATATTTATGCAAGAACATAATGAAATACATAAATACACATAAAAGCAAAGATACAACGAAAATAAAACTTCATTTCATTAATAACAAATCACTGAAATATGCTTACATACAGAATGGAAATCAACTAGCCAGGGTGTTGGTAGCCTATATCTGAGAAGAGATGTGGCGCCTACTGGCCTCTGAACAGTGTTACAATGAGGCTCGAAGGCCTATTTGTTATTGAGAAATAATGGAAAACCTTAAACATCCAAAGACCTAACCCTAGGAGATGAAACACCAAGACTATGGACCCCGTTTGGGTAAATTGGTACATCAACTTTCCGGGGACGTAACTTTAGCATACAATCTTCGTTTGAAGTGATCGATACCTAGTTAGAAAGATCTATCCGAGGACTACAACTTTTGATGTGAGCAACATTAAAGGAAAATCTATGTTACTACCTGTTTTCCCAAAAAACGTCGTTTAGGGCCTCAAAACGGCTCCGGAAGTTCAGGACCCGAAAAACTGCTAAAAATAGTAAACTGTGCGGAAACTGAAAAACTGAAAGAAGCAATGGTGGGGGTCCAAGTGGATTAGGTGGGTGGCCACCAATATCCACCTGGATCATTCCTCCACCCTTAGGAAGCAATGGTCCCCATTGCGTTGAGTTCCCCCATGAGATGAGGAAACTTTCGCTGAACTTGGTCCTTGGTGAGCCACTTGCCTTGGTGAAGAAGTTGGTCTGCTTTGACAACTCGATATATCAGTATCCTTTTTTGTCAGGTGTTATTGATCTATGTATACATGATATGATCAATTGTGGCTTGTTCCATGCAATTTGGATTTAAATCTGTTGGTGTGAGTTGTTCTGCCATGCCAGATTTGTCTAGTAGAGGTGGAAAGTAGGGCCGAAGACGGTCCATATTGAACACTCAGTGTAGAGCAAGGAATGGTGGAATACTGAGCTCAAAGGAATTGTCCCCTATATCCTTGGTGATGGTGTATGGCCCATATCGGAGTGGGCAAAGCTTGCGGTGGGGTCCAGCGAGGCGCTCCTTTTGCAAATGTAGCCACACTTTGTTGCCCACCTGGAAGTTGTGTGGCACCCGATGTTGATCATGTTGTTGCTTGAACTTAGCATTGCCTCTGTCCAAGATTTCATGAACCTTTTGGTGGATGTGATGAATGTGCTCAATGAAGCTATTTTCCTTGTCAGCCTTAGACTGGACATGAGCCAAATCTGCCTGAGTAGCCGCAAATTGCATGGATACGTCAATGGGACATAGTGGATGGAATCCCAAGCCCACCTGAAAGGGGTCGTGGTTGGTTGAGCTATGGAGATCCCAATTGTAGTTGTGTTGTACATAGGGAAGTATCTCATCCCATGTTTGTTGATGCTTTGAGTTGTACATACGCAGAATGTGTATGATCATCCGGTTGACGACCTTTGTCTGGCCATCAGTTTGTGGATGGAAAGTTGTGGACTTGGTGAGCTTGGTGTCTAGCATTGACCACATGCTGGACTAAAATGTACTGAGGAACCTGCAGTCCCGATATGAGATGATAGACTGTGGGATCCCAAAGCGTACCCACACTCATTTAAAGAAGAGTTTAGCAGTGGCTTCTGCTGTGATATTCTTCTTGCAGGCCATCATAATGGACATCTTCGAGAATCTGTCTACAACCACAAAAACATAGTCATTGCCATGCTTATTAAAAGGAAGGCTCGACATGTAATCCATGGAGATGGATTTCCAAGGTCGACTAGGGGTAGGAAACATAGTATAGAGGCCTTGCTTCTTGATGGTCGGTTTGGCAATGGTGCAAGAAGTGCAGGAGTTGATGTACTTCCCGACATCCCGTCGAACATTCGACCAATATAAATACTTTTGCAGTACTTCCATAGTTCTCTCAACCTTGAAATGCCCAATGACCTGACTCTAGTGCGCCTCCCAAATCATCTTGGCATGCTCGCTTGAAGGAACACAAAGGTGTCCCAGGTGACATAGCAGGGCATCCTGGAGGTGAAAATTGGGAACTTGCTTACCCTCCAAGAGCATATTGTATGTGTGGCTGAATTCTGGATCAATTTTGTAGAGAAATGGCCAATCAAAAGTCTCGTGCCCACAAGAGTTGAGCACAGTGGTTAGCGCCACGATAGGTGTTAGGCTGATTATTGGTGCTGCCTTTATTGTACTTAATTTTCAAATGAAACTGATGTAGGTATGTGGACCACTTTTGATGGCGATCGTTCTGCAACTTCCCTTGTGTCTGTATGAACTGCAGCGGTTGGTGGTCTGTGTGGATGAGCGTTTCCTTTCCCAAAATGTAATGCTTCCATTGTCGACAAGCCTGCACAATGAAATACATCTCTTTGTCATAAGTGGGATACTTTTGGACTATGTTGGAAAGTGTCTCACTGTGATATGCCATCGGATTCCTTTGTTGAGTAAGGATTGCCCCAATAGCATAGTCAGAGGCATCTGTCTCGATCTCAAATGGTTGTTGCAAGTCTAGTGATGTGAGCACTGGTGCAGAGCAGAGGCGATGCTTGAACTCTTCGAACGACTTATGTTGAGAATCATACCAAAATAATTTTTCTTTCAGATATGCCACTGGATGCCTCTGTTGAGTAAGGATTGCCCCAATAGCATAGTAAGAGGCATCTATCTCGATCTCAAATGGTTGTTGCAAGTCTAGTGATGTGAGCACTGGTGCAGAGCAGAGGCGATGCTTGAACTCTTCGAGTGACTTATGTTGAGAATCAGACCAAAATAATTTTTCTTTCGCTCTTCCCTTGGTGACTTGACTCAAGGGCCAAGTGATATGAGAGAATCCCAACACGAACCCGCGGTAGAAATTGGCAAGACCCAAAAATCTGTGGAGCTCTGTTAGGGTGGTTGGGGCTGGCCAATCCCAAATGAATTGGATCTTGGCTGGATCCACAACCACCCCCCACTCATCAATAATGTATCCTAGATACTGAACCTAGATCATGCCAAAAGTGCACTTCTCCAAATTGGCACACAACTTGTGTTGCCACATTGTTTGGAGGACCTCTTGGATGTGGTGGAGGTGCTCTTCCCAAGTCTGGTTGAAGATCAGAATGTCATCCAAGTAAACCACTACAAATGAGTTGGTGAATGGCCGCAATATGTCGTCCATTAGCCTCATGAAGGTTGCAGGGGCATTTGTCAACCCGAAAGGCATGACCAACCATTAAAAATAACCCTCCTTGAATTTTAAGGAAGTCTTCCACACATCAAAGGGTTCGATTGGTACCTGGTGATACTCAGACTTCAAGTCGATCTTGCTGAAATATTTCACCCCCTTGAGTTGGTCCAGAAGGTCATCAATCTATGGGATCAGGTACCTATTCCAGACAATGATCTTGTTCAGTGTCCGATAGTCAATGCAGAGTCTCCAAGTCCCATCCTTCTTCTGCACCAACACGATCGGGCTCCCACAGGGCGATGAATTGAGTTGGATGTGACCTTTCTACAATAGCTCATGAATCTGCCTCTTGATTTCGTCATTCTCCAGAATAGAGAACTGATAGATAAGTCCATTGGGCAACGACTCACCTGGGGTCAGATCGATGGGGTGCTTGACCTGGCAGTGTAGAGGCACCCCTATGGGGGAGGTGAAGATGTCCTCGTACTCATCCATGACCTTATCCATCTATTGTTGTCGTGCAAAGGGGCCCTGTCTGGAGGTCGTGGCCATAGTCTTATTCCTTCCCTGAAGGTGGATCATCAGGAAAACAAATTTTCTGGTTTTGGAAATGAGCTTACTGCATTGTTTTGCAGTAACCAAAGAGATAGTGGTAGGCGGTGCTATCTTCGGTATCATGTACAACTTATTTCCCCAAGTAATAATAACAGCACGAGGTATGGACTCATACATAACATGTCGCTTCAACAAGTATGGTTGGCCTAATAATACATCAGAAACATCAAGAGGAGCAATGTCACATAATACCTCATCTGGGAAGGGCTTGATGTTATAGGGAAGGCGACATTGCTAGCTGACGCGGAGGTCTCGTCCTTGGTGCAGCCACCCGATGGTGTATGGTTGTGGGTGTTTTGTGGTCGACAAGCCAATCCGCTTCATGACCTCTATTGAGATGAGGTTCTTCTGGCTCCCGCTATCGACAATGAACTACAACGGGGAACCCTTTACCCACATCTAGGAATGGAAGAGGCACTCCACCTCCTCTGGATCTTCTGGTTCCTTTTTCTGGATCTTCGTGGTGGAAACAATGGCATTGGGCTCCGCATCGATAATCTGCTTCCCCCTGTCATTCCCCTTGTTGGATTCTAATTCAGAGTTGGAGCCTACATCTGATTCAGAAGCCTAACTCACACCACTTCCCTGTGTCATTTTTTGGCTTCATGGTGTTGTTCTTTGCTTGTGGCTTTGGCAAGTTGTCCTGGGCTGCCCCACCTTGGCTTGGTCCTTTGGTCTGTGGTTTGGAGGTACATTTCCCTTGCTTCTGATTCGTAGACCCAAAGTATCGCTTCTTCTGTTTGAAATTCTGCTCAATCTTGGCAGCATACCGGTATACCACACCAAGCGAGGAGATGTCAAGGAACTCCATTTCCTCCTGAATGTATATGTGCAGAAAACTGCAGTACTTTAACACCAAATGTTTCTCTGAATATTTGATACCCAACTTTGTGCATAGGATATGAAACAGATTCGTCAACTCATGCACATCTTGGTCCCTTTGTTGCCGCAACGTAGTCCATTGCAAGTATTTGTTCTCATAGCTCCCCACGAGATAATATTGTTCCTTGATGGCATCTCAGAAAGAATTCCAAGTGGGTGCGACCGAGAATAGAGAGGGTTCCCCCTCGCCTTGTTGCTCCCAGTAGGTTTCCCACCAGTCCTTGACATGGGAGGCGGCTTTGAGGAGTGCAAAAAAATCCTTTCTCGGTCGGAAAGGTTCAACTGGTATGTGGACCACTTTTGATGGCGATCATCCTACAACTTCCCTTGTGTCTGTATGACCTGTAGGGGTCGGTGGTCTATGTGGATGACCATTTCCTTTCCCAAAATGTAATTCTTCCATTGTTAGCAAGCCTGCACAATGGAATACAATTGTTTGTGATAAGTGGGATACTTCCAAACTGTGTCAGAAAGTGTCTCATTGTGATATGCCACTGGATGCCCCTGTTGAGTAAGGACTACCCCAATAGCATAGTCAGAGGCATCTGTCTCGATCTCAAATGGTTGTTGCAAGTCTGGTAATGTGAGCACTGTTGCAGAGAAGAGGCGATGCTTCAACTCTTTGAACGCCTTCTGTTGAGATTCAGACCAAAAGCATTTTGCTTTTACTCCTCCCTTGGTAACTTTACTCAAGGGCCAAGTGATATGAGGGAATCCCAACACGAACCTGTGGTAGAAATTGGCAAGACCAAAAAGTTGTGGAGCTTTGTTAGGGTGGTTGAGGCTGGCCAATCCCCAATGACTTTGATCTTGGTTGGATCCACATGTACCCCCCTCTCATCAATAATGTATCCCAGATACTGAACCTGGGTCATGCCAAAAGTGCACTTCTCCAAATTGACACACAAATTGTGTTGCCGTAGTGTTTGGAGGACCTGTCGGATGTGGTGGAGGTGCTCTTCCCAAGTCTAGCCAAAGATTAGAATGTCATCCAAGTACACCACTACAAATGAGTTGGTGAATGGCCTCAAGATGTTGTCCATTAGCCTCATGAAGGTTGCAGGGGCATTCGTCAACTCGAAAGGCATGACCAACCATTTGAAAAGGACCTCCTTGGATTTGAAGGAAGTCTTCCACACATCCAAGGGTTCGATTGGTACTTGGTGATACCCAAACTTCAAGTCTATCTTGCTGAAATATTTCGCCCCCTTGAGTTGGTCCATAAGGTCATCAATTCGTGGGATTAGGTACCTATTCCAGATAGTGAACTTGTTCAGTGCCTGATATTCAATGCATAGTCTCCAAATCCCATCCTTCTTCTGCACCAACACAATCGGGCTCCCACAGGGCAATGAACTCAGTCGGATGTGACATTTTCGCAACAGATCCTGAATCTGCCTCTTGATTTTGTCATTCTTCAGAACAGAGTGTCGATAGATCGGACCATTGGGCAGTGGTGCACCTGGGGTCAGATCGATGGGGCACTTGACCTTGCAGTGTACAGGCACCCCTATGGGCGAGGTTAAGATGTCCTTGTACTCCTCCATGACATTATCCATCTGTTTTTGTCATGCAGAGGGGCCATGTTTGGAGGTCGTGGCCACAATCTTCTTCTTTCCCTGACGATGGATCATTAGAAAAACAAATTTCCTGGTTTTGGAAATGAGCTTATTACATTGTTTTGCAGTAAGCAAAGAGATGGCGGTAGTCAGTGCGATCTTTGGTGTCCTGTATAGATTATTGCCCAAAGTAATAATAACAACACGAGGTCTGGACTCATACACATCATGTCGCTTCCACAAGAATGGTTGGCCTAATAATACATCAGAAACATCAAGAGGAGCAATGTCACATAATACCTCATCGCAAAGGGCTTGATGTTGTAGGGAAGGTGGCATTGTTGGCTGACGCAGAGGTCATGTCCTTGGTGCAACCACCTGATGGTGTATGGTTGTGGGTGTGCTGTGGTTGGCAAGCCCAACTGCTTCACGACCTTTAACGGGATGACGTTCTTCTGGCTCCCGTTGTCGACAATGAACTGCCACGATGAACCCTTTACTCACATCTAAGAATGGAAGAGGTGCTCCGCTTCCTCTGGATATTATGGTTCCTTCTTCTAGATCTTCGTGGTGGAAACAATGGCATTAGGCTCCGCATCGATAATTTTCTTCCCCCTGTCATTCCCCTTGTCGGGTTCTGATTCAGAGTCGGAGCCTGCGTCTGATTCATAAGCCTTCAACTCGGATACCAATGACTTCTTGGCCCGAGACTCACTTGTGTTGTGAGTGGAGCTCTTATGGAACTCACACCACTTCCCCGTGTCCTTTTTTGGCTTCGTGATGTTGTTCTTTGCTTCCAGCTTTGGCAGGTTGTCCTGGGTCACCCCGCCTTGGCTTGGTCCTTTGTTTTGTGGTTTGGAGGTACCTTCCCCTTGCTTCTGATTCGCAGACCCAAAGTCTCACTTCTTCTGTTTGAACTTCTGCTCAATCTTGGTAGCATACCGGTATGCCGCATCAAGTGAGGAGACGTCGAGGAACTCCATTTCCTCCTGAATGTATCTATGCAGACAACTGCGGTACTTTAACACCAAATGTTTCTCTGAATCTTTGATACCCAAATTTGTGTGTAGGGTATGAAAAAGATTCATTAACTTATGCACATCTTGGTCCCTTTGCTGTCGCAGTGTAGTCCATTGCATGTATTTTTCCTCATAGCTCCCAACGGGATAATATTGTTCCTTGATGGTGTCTCAGAAATAATTCCAAGTGGGTGCGACCGAGAATAAAGAGGGTTCCTCCTCGCCCTGTTACTCCCAGTAGGTTTCCCACTAGTACTTGACATGGGGGGCAACTTTGAGGAGTGCAAAAATAATCCTTTCTCGGTTGAAAAATTCATAAACTGAGAAATATCCTTCTAATAGATTCAACCATCTATCTACGACATCTGCATCTATTTGGCCCTCAAATATGGGAATATCAAAGTTTACTTGTACCTTAAAAGGAGTGGCGCCTCCAGAGTGGTTGTTGGATGTAGATGCATTTCCAGTGGGCAACCATTGAAGGATCTAGGAAAAGTTGTTCACATCACGTTCCTTTATTTCCTGAGGGCCTCCTCCAGCAATATTTTGATAGGATCTCCTGCTCCCTCATCTTTCTTTTCTTCCCCAAAGGGTGGTCATCTGGGTTTGCAAGGCTGATCTTGCAAAGGTTCAACCAGATCGAGCCCTAACTCCTTTTACCCCGACCTCGTTGGGGACTTGCAAAGAAGGATCAAGAAAGAGCAGACTACTTTGATACCACTTATCCAGATTTATGCAGGAACACAATGAAATACAGAAATACACATAAACAAAGAGATGCAACGGAAATAAAACTTCATTTCATTAATAACAAATGATGGAAATATGCTTACAGACACAATGGAAATAAACTAGCTAGGGCACTGGTAGCTTATCTCTTAGAAGAGATATGGAAGCTACTAGCCTCTGAACTATGTTACATTGAAGCTTGAAGGCCTATTTATTATTGAGAAATAATGGAAAACCCTAAACATCCAAAGACCTAACCCTAGGAGATGAAACGTCAAGACTATGGGCCCCGTTTGGGTAAATTGGTACATCAACTTCCCGGGGACGTAACTTTAGCATATGATATCAGTTTGACGTGCTCAATACCTTGTTAGAAAGATCTATCTGAGGACTACAACTTTTGATGTTGCTCCCCATTTTCCCAAAAAAACGTCATTTAGTGCCTCAAAACGACTCTGGAAGTTCAAGACCCGAAAAACTGCTAAAAATAGTAAACTATGCGGAAACTGAAAAACTTAAAGAAGCAATGGTGGGGGTCCAAGTGGATTAGGTGGGTGGCCACCAATATACACCTAGATCATTCCTCCCCCCTTAGGAAGCAATGGTCCCCATTGCGTTTAGTTCCTCGATGAGATGAGGAAACTTTTGCTGAACTTGGTCCCTGGTGAGCCACTTGCCTTGGTGAAGGAGTTAGCCTGCTTTGAAAACTCGATATATCGGTATCCTTTTTTATCGGGTGTGCTTGATCTGTGTATCCATGATATGATCAATTGTGGCTTGTTCCATGCATTCTGGATTTAACTATGTTGGTGTGAGTTGTTTTTCCATGTCAGATTTGTTTAGTAGAGGTGGAAAGTAGGGTTGAAGGCAGTCCACATTGAACACTGGGTGTAGCCAAGGAATGGTGGAATACTGAGCTCAAAGGCATTGTCCCCTACAACCTTGGTGATGGTGTATGGCCCATATCAGAGTGGGCAAAGCTTGCGGTGGGGTCTAGCGAGGCACTCCTTTTGCAAATGTAACCACACTTTGTCTCCCACCTGGAAGTTGTGTGGCACCTGATGTTGATCATGTTGTTGCTTGTACTTAGCATTGGCTCTGTACAAGATGTCATGAATTCATTGGCGTATGTGCTGAATGCGTTCAATGAAGTTTTTTGTCTTGTCAACCTCAGATTGGACATGAGCTAAATCTGCTTGAGTAGCCGTAAATGGCATGGCTACGTCAATGGGACATAGTGGCTGAAATCCCAAGCCCACTTGAAAGGGTTTGTGGCTGCTTGAGCTATGGAGAGCCCGGTTGTAGTTGTGTTGTACACAGGGGAGGATCTCATCCCATGTGTGTGGATGCTTTGAGTTGTACATGTGTAAAATGTGTACGATCGTCCAGTTGACGACCTCTGTCTGGAAAGCTGTGGACTTGGTGAGCTTGGTGTCTAGCATCGACCAGAGGTTGGACCAAAATGTACTGAGGAACCTGTTGTCCCGATCTGAGATGATAGACTGTGGGATCCTATTGACGGGCAAATTTGACAGGCCGTCAACTAAAAAAATAGGTTCGGTCCGGGGTTGTCTAAATAACTCAAGTCGTTTGGTGTAACCTTTTCTGACGAGTTTAATGGCTCCATTAGCCAATAAATGTTCCTAAAATAAAGAAAGGAAATAAAATAACTAATGTTAAAAATATAATATATATATACTCTAATCTAATTATTTACAGATGTATTAAGCATAAAGATAAATATGAATATGTCATTTATGAACAAAATAATTACAGGTTACAAGTTTTAGTGAAAGCCTTGCAAAATCAATGTTTTATAATTATTCTCAAAAGAATATAAAGAAAACACATATTTCTTTCTGTATTTTCTGTTTTATAATCATCTATCTAAGAATTATAACTAAAACACGATTAGAAATATGATAGAATGATGGTCAAAAGCCAATCAAAGACTGTCCTATTTCACTAGTAAATAAAACGACGAAAAAATAGAAGCTGGTGAAGCTAACCTATTATTAGTTTGTTAATGTGTTTGTGCCTCTATACGATCGAAAGCATCTAGCTGCCCCGCCTGTGAAAGAAATCTGAAGTAGGCTTATACTAAAGTTTTTCTGAATAAATTCAAGGTGTGTATCAGCAGCTAGGATTTAAGAACAAAATAGTGGACACATTTGATCCAATGATCTTATAATTATGAACAATTACAGTAAGATAAATCTTTATGTAAAGCATTCATTTTATCCATCAATTAAACATCAAAGTAAAATCCTGATATTAAAATTGATATGACGATCACAGTCATAACATATGGAACAACAAATCATGAACAATATTTAAAACATGAATACAATGGAACATAATATGTCATTGAAACTAAAGCTATACAACACATTAATATTCCAAAATAAGAGAAACAAAACATAAATGAGACAACATTCACATTGGTCTAAAGCCGAAATGCTATAAGTTGTTCTATTAAGTTCTGAAAATCATTTGTCCATAATCTGTTCGAGGCCAAGATGATCTTTACTTACAAAATGAACAGTATTTAAAGTTTGAAATCCCATTTTCTTATCTCCTAGGATAGGATAGGATTTCATAAAATCAAAATATTACAAAAATAGTGGGCTAACAACCACTCATAACTGAGTTGATTCTTCTCAAAAAGTAATAATTTTTTTTACAAAGCAAACATAAAAAGGAATACTAATCATTCAAATGCATAATCGAACATGTTTCCCCCAGATGATCAGGAACATGATCTACTATTTCCTGAAAACGAAACAAGAATAAGTTAGACAATTTCTAATAACTAATTTCTAATTTTTTTATTTAAAAATGACTTGGCTACATAATCTAAAGATTTTGTAGCCAATCTTATCTTAGCAAACAAAATCCAATTTCAAACTGATTTGATTCAAAATAGATAACATGAATATAATAAGAGGAAAATTGTTTTACCATTTCAACAATTGACTAAAGATGGATCGGGTAACTCAGAATTGATTATTGCTTTAACACTGTTTGCGTTTTTTATCACTATGTTCCCTGTCCTCTTAAGGCATTTAAATTTCCTCTCTGCGTTTACTCTGAGGTCAAGATTTTCTTATCTCAATGATTCACTTTGAGCTGTGAGTGTTTTAATCCGAGCCTGAAGGATGGGTATATCAGTGTAATAATGTTCGATCCAGTGGAAACAAACATCACACTTTACAGGAGGAACGATACATTGATGAAGTGTACAATCAAACATGGGTGTATCGGCCTTACCTATTATTTTCCCTTAACCAAGCCCAATACCAGAGAACTCCTCCTTTCCCTTGAGGCACGGTGGCAAATTCGTCACAAAGTCATAAGGTTCAGTAGGACCAAATCTTTGACAATCCTGGTCTTCCAAAGCCAGGAAAGCTTCTATTTTGTAGTCTAAGACCTCATTGACCTCGATCGGTCTGATCGAGCTCAAATGAGCGTCGTCTTGATTCCTCAATTTTCTTGAAATAAGATGACATGCTCTTTTGTTATGAAATCCTAGGGCTGTGCGCTTTTGTTTCGTTTGTTTGCAAGATTTTTTAACATCGGGCTTCACAGTGACATTCTGGCCAACATTAAATTTAGGCATAGGAGGTTCAGTTACCTCCAATTCAACAACCTTTTTCTCATGTAAAGACTGACTTGGCATTGCCTCGTCTAGAGGGTTTCCATTAAGAGAGTTTGGTTCAATACTTGGAATGTCAAGCTATTTTTTAATCAATGGCTCACCCAATTCAGGGTTTTCCACTGGAACGGTCGTAGCAAAACCATTTCTTGTCAAAAACTCCTCCCATCAGTCACCCATGGTTGTCAAGTGGTGAATCAACATAATCTTTATCAAGCCATTATGGAACAGACTAGAGTCAATACTCTGTCTCTTATACCTTTTAGACATTTTGTACAGGCTTCTCAACAGATAAAAAGGCATTTTTAATTGAAAACCAATGAAATACATAAGCAATCGTATATGATAGAGGAAAACTAAACCATAACAACCCTCATAGGTCACAAATTGTTTGAGAATCAACAACAGGCCCTGCCACCTAGGTTTAACCAAAGAGTTGGGGATACCTTTTTCGCAGCAATTGATTTTCCTGGAGGTTATGAAGAGGCTCCAAGGTACTTCTTCAATTTTTGAGTTTTTGAAACATTTCTTGCCGGTGGATGGAAACCCTATGGCTTCACTCACAAACCCCTCGATTACCTCTAACTGGGTATCCCCAATTTTCGCTCTGCACCCATTGAAAGTATGTGCGAAAGCCTTCGCCACCTTAAGGTTATAACCTTCAAATATTTTAAGGAAGGCATCCAAGCCTTGGCTTTTTAAATCTTCGATTGCATCATCATGAGATAGCAATGCTTGACAGCCATTTGGCTCCAAATGAACAACATGAGCCACAACAAACGCGACTAGAATGTAACAAGGATGACTCAAAACAGTCTTAGGTTTGGATGGTAGGAGCGATAGGAATATATCTGAATGTATCAAAGGGAAAAAAACCATAACAAATCATGTGTGCTATTTGATCCAAAAATGAAGGTATTACTGATAAATTGCAAGTTAGTTTATTGTACTTTATGCATCAGATCGTTAAGAATGTGAAATACATAAACTTATTATCTTGTTTGTGGAATATCAAATGTGACTTTTACTTGATGCTTATTAATGAATAAAGAGATCAACCATTAATATCCATGCTGCAAATGAAGAGAATAGAACAACAAAACGGAAAGAGAAATAGAGACAAGAGGTTGATAACAGAGTTCACCAATCGTTGGCTACGTCTCCGGGCCCGCTTCCAAGTGGAGGACCTCTTTATTGCTCTTTAAAATGCTCAAAGTTCTCTTACTTTGGCTCTTTGTTATTACATTACATGCTTCAGATCTGTTGTGCAAGACCTCCTTGTTCATATTCAAGCATGCTCCATCAAATTCCTCTCAAAAACATGGCAAAAATGCCCCTCAAAACATGAGAAAAGGCCAAAATTTACAAACTGCCCCTTCAAAACCCTGCATCAAAAAGTTTCCTACAAGCTTCAAAAATCCTGGTTTATATAGTTTTTAAGGATCAAATGAGGAATCCCAACTTCCCTCAAGATATGGTCTCTTTCTGGGATCAAACCCCCCTCCAAATGGCCAAGATATCCTTAAAAAACCACTTTCTGGTCATAAAATCAGGCAAAAATCACTTATGTATAGTTAAAAACCCATTTTTAATAAAAATACACAGAGTAGCCCCCTTGGACTATGTGTGCGCCCCCTTTACATGGTCATATGCATGTAATATGGCCAAGCGCTAGCCCAAAGGGCTAAGCGTTGGCCTTGAATAAGCTCCAGCTCCTGGATTTGGGCGTGTTCCACGGGACCTGTGGCTAGTGGTTATACCCACCGCACACAACCATAGAGATAAGCCCCCTGGTTATGTGGCATATCCAAATCTGAGGGCAGAGGATAGAGGTGCTGGTGGTTAGGGCCACACCCTTTTATTGTTGAATGGTAGTCATATGTTACCGCTTGAAACCATGGGTTGGGGCTTAGCCCCAACCCCCTCCCTTTTGTGCCATACATAACATTGCTAATTTAAATATATTTTCTTGGATTATATTTAATAAGTAATATCATGGGCACATTGGTGTTAGAACATTTCTCAAGGCTTGGTCTTGGTGGGTGGTCATGGGTTCAAAACCCATAGACCCCAAAACCTTTTGAACTTGCCATACGAATTGCTGGCTGGGTGCCATGTGGTTTCCCATGCCTGGGCCACGTGGCACCACCACATTTGACCAAATTTTGCCACATGTCCAAACCTGATTTGATCTATCATCTGCTCAGTCAACAGTTGCCACATCAACATCATGAGGTGTCTTTGGTGATGTCATGCTGACGTCGGCATTGACTTTTTTCCAGTTTGACCTTTGACTTTTTAGTTGTTTGAGAAAACGGTTAGAGTGCGATAACTCTCGCATACAACATCCGTTTGAGAAAGTAAATATACTGCTGGAATCAGCGCGACGAGCCAGTCGCAATGGAATTAGTTTCATTCAATTCTGAGAACTTTTATTTTTGAGCATTTTCTGAGCCTGGGGAGCCTCCTGGATCATTCCTCCCCACTTAGGAATCTTTTGGACCACCAAAAGTTTTCTTTTACTCAGGTAAGAAGTGAGAGTATTGCCTCCCCACTTGTCCTATATCATCCATCCTTTCGGCTGGGACAATGATCACCTGACTAATCACAACAAACATAAAAATTGAGACAACATTGTTTATCAAAGTAATCATTTCATTTATTGCACAACCATCTACATTCTTTGTCGCATTTTGTAGCCATACACCACTGAACAACAGTAAACTAAACAATAATACTGAGTATGCAAATGAAAATGACAAAACATGCTTCCCCTTTTGAACAGGAACAATAATCAAGTTATGCAGCTAAATGTTATGTTGTAACTTCGGTGACACTTCATGATTATGTGAATCATACCGAACCATCTCATGTTTAGCATCACTAACTTCATGTTTTGTTACATACATAAGTGTTAAACTTTTTCTTGCATTTACCATTCATTTGAATTGCCCTGTCGCTGCAAAATATCTGTCAGTTTTCATGCGATGAGCGCGAACAATGTACTCCTTCCCATATTTCTTGAAGCAATATTTATTTTCTTCCCTGTAGAATATAGCTTTCCTATCATAAAGGTATGGGATTCCCAGTACAATTCCACATATGTCCAGTGGAACTATATCAAGCTCTACTTCATCAACATAATTAGAAGTGATTGCAAACTTGATTTTACATTGCTTGGTTACTTGTAAATTGTTATCACCACATATCCATCACAATGGATATGGTTTAGGATGTGACTTAGTTTCAAGTCCCAAGTTATTTACAACATCTTCACACTAATACATATGACCAAATTTGCGACGGTTTTTCGTTGATATTGCCACACTTATCCGTTGCAATTTCCACGAAAGCTGAGTTTTTTTTTCGTCGGAATAATTTCGTCGCTCTATCGACAATCCAGGTGTCCATGGAAACATTTATGAAATTAGCTCTCCATGTGTCACCACCTCCAAGTTCGGTTAACCCTATGCATCGTCGCAATTATGATGAAACCTCGTCGCAAGTACAACGAACAACCGTGGCAATTACGACGAAATTTCGTCACAATTGTGACAAAAATTTATGACAAGTCAAAAACTTACGACGCAGATGCTGTATGTGCGACGAAAAATCGTGGCAACTTTGATGCATACCCGTGGAAATAGCGACGACATTGATTCATCAAGACCAAAGTTATGACGAATATGTTGTATGTGCGACGAAAGTTCGTCGCTATGGCCACGGTGGTCAAAATGCAATTTTTTTCCGATGAACTATCGTCGATATTGCGATGATGGCATTAAGTTAAAAAAAAAAATTACACGAGATATGGTATTACCATATTACATTGTAATATGGCATTGCCATATTACATTGTAATATGGCATTGCCATATTACAATGCAATATGGGATTACCATATTATATTGTAATATGGTAATGCCATATTAGCCCACAATTAATTGCAAGCCAACATGAAGAAATATGAGCTTGGAAAACAATTATTGTTTTGTATGGATTTTGTAGTTAGAGGATGTGAAATTTGTATTGACCTAAGAAATATAAA
>ML778072.1:67937-83898 GCA_009831015.1 Picea engelmannii | reverse complement strand
GCGACACACATGATAAGTCGGGGGGATTTGAACTCGAAACCTCATGGAACTTCATATCACTTCATATTCATGACACTTGCCAATTGAGTTGCCCCCCCGGGGGCTCTCTACTTGCATATTAATTTCGTGCTTAGTTTAGAATTTTTTGAAAAAATGCTAAAATTTTCTTTTTTAGATTAGTTTCATTTTGGTTTTGATGTATATGGATGAAGGGTGATAAAACCACCCTAGATTTTATAGTTTTTTGTTTCAGTGTAGGCACAAGTCTACTAGGAGATGTTATGGTTCTCATACACTCTACGACGAGCACATGTCCCCAAGTAGGAGCCATGTGTTATCCCCATTTTGTGGGATAACTAAGGAGATGATGTCTCAAGGCCCTAAGGTTGTAGATATGGAGTGTCGAGAGATCACATGACTAGCAGTGTCAACTTGCACATATGGAAGCTCGCTCTATCACCACAGTTTGGATCCATAGTCAGTGCATCCACCACACCAGCTAGCTTCTGGAAGGCACATGGGTCTTGCTCCATGCGGTACAAGTCAGGTATTGTGAAAAGTAATCACCCTAATATTTGAGGCATTTAAGCATGTTGTATTGAAGCTTCTTTTGATTATAGAACACTTGCTTGGATATTATGCTATTGACCTTGTTTCACCTTGGTGAGTGTCATCGATTTCCTAGTAAGTGGCTAACTTTTGGGGAAGGGGTGCAACTAGGGGTCCCTTGAGGGTCATCGTACCATTCCCGACCATACTTATCACTTTCCACTCATTGAATTCCCATCACATTGCCCTTTGCTAAGCCCTTTGACTTTAGTGACCCAAGAAGGGCATGTACTTCATTTCATGGGAAGAAGGGGATGAAGGCCCAGGGGGGTGGTGGCTGGAAAAAGGTAAAAGCCTAAAATATAAACCTTCTAGATGCTCCCCCAAACAGGTGTTGAGAACGATGAACTGCTTCTCTTAAAAGAATTGAAGACATGCAAAAGATCAAACACATAATAAATATCCTCTTGAATCAAAGACTAACACTAGTGGGTTATAACGCTTTGACGGCTACCCCTATGGCACATTGTGGACCTCTTCTTTCAATTGGCATTGTGTTACTGCCCCCCAAGTTAATCTAATAGGCCTAATGTAACTTTTGGGTGGACTCTTTGTAAGTTTTGGTGGTTGGATTTACTGTTGTAATAACATGTTTTCTACAGCCATAAGGGTGCAAAATATATCTGCAAACACTCTTTATTACAACCTTTTTTCATTGCTAAAGTCTTGTGCTTTCATTCTTGAGTATCAATGGTGTTTATCTAGCTTATCTCTTGCATCATTTGTTGGACTTTTAGCAATTGTTTAGCATCTTTAACACTTATTTTATTGCTGATATACATTGTTGTTTACTGCTGCAAATAGGGACAACAAGCCTAACTTTCTTTTCCACCTAACATTATACATATATGCTCGGCTTGTTCTTGTGTCTCGGGTCGGTACAACATTCTTTGCAGGTGTTCTTATCTCTTGGCAACCATTGGCTACCACCAAGACTCTTTCCCAAGCCTTTTTGCATCTTCTATCTTGACCTATAGGGGGATTTTCCTTCATCTCTTCACTTTCCATGTCATTCCCCCCAGGGTCATCGGGATTCTCCCCTTAAGGTAATGGTGTCATAGTATGAAATTCTTGGATTGACACCTTTAAGGAGTCTCCTTTGATCCTAGATCTATAACTTTTGGTGGGGATATCCAAATTGAATGTCGCTTAATTTTTAAGGAAAGAATATATCTAAATATGTCTCTAGTTTAAATTTTAATAGAATTAGCATTGAAATGTTCAAGTTATAGATTTTACAAGTCAAGGTTCAAGTTCAATCTAAAAGTGTACCTAATTCATCACAATAGTGTGCCTATTTAATTAAGTGTGCCTAATTCATCTAAAATAAAACATCCAAGGTTGTTACATATTCAAATTGCATATTATTTGATATCAAAATCAAGTAGTTAATATATGCATAAGTTTGCTCTCTTAAGAATGGTTAAATATAATAGTGTTTAGAAATTCGACATAACTTATATTTGCCATATCCAAATCATGTGAGACAATTTTAATTAGGGATAAGATATTTTAGACTATTATAATACATTTCATAGAAATTGGAGTGGAAATCACAAAGATATTACAAATACAATGTCGGCCTAGTACAAATTAGTCACCATAAAAGGGTCTAATACAACATGTTAGTGTAAATTAGGTATAACTTTTGATTCTGGGGTTTAAAGAAGGTAATTCAAAATGATCGGGTTGTTTAAAGTTGGGGTTGCAAATATATGGATGTTTAAATTTTCAAATCTGAATTTGAATGGAAGATATCAATATATCACTTGCGAGTGAACCCTTTAAAACCCTATTTCTCTCTTCGTTTTCTTTATTTTAGGTTTGAATTAGCCTACTTCTCAATTTTTATACCCTAGAGACTTAGCTAGGGCACACTTATCAAATGGCACCACTGCAAACAAGAGGTAGAAGGATAAGCCATGGATGAGGCCTTATGAGAATTTAAGGTATTAGTGATAACAAGTGTGCCTATTTACAATGAAAACGTGGGCAGTAACCTCGAGAAGCAAATGGATTGACTATAGGGAAGACTCCTTCAAGAACTCAGGGCGCAAATGGATGTGTTCAAGTACCAAATATCTTGTGATATGACGTTATCATTGATTATCATTTCACAACTCCAATCAAACCAATGATAACCGACTCTAAATTTGTTAAAGATCCTCCTCCTCATGTGGAGCACCACATTACTTGGCTACAAAAGTGAATCACCTCCAAAAAGTGGACATAACAAAGTTTGATGGCAATGATATCCTAATTTGAGTGAGCCAACTAGATCAATATTTCTTCTTGTATCATTTTTTGTCAAAGTAGAAGGTGTCATTAGCATCACTTTACTTTGATACATAATTCTTACAATCATACGAGTGAATAATAAATAGGATCCTTCACAGTAACTACGCGCTTATGATACCTTTATGGGTGTCGTCTTAGATCAATATGATATAGATGAGATATACGTGATCTAGAGATTATTTTAGTCAATTTTCTAAGTCAGGACAATCAATTTCAACAATGGAATATACCTTGTGGTATCAAAAATTGGCTACTATAGTATATGGCCTAAATGATGATAAGAATGTGGGGCTTTACACTGGGGACCTAAAATATGTATTTAAATATGAACTTGGTATCTAGGACCCAACTAATATTATGTAATACATCATGTTACATTGTCATATTGAAGTTAATAGTATATCTCCATTGAAGTCTCTCATAGGACCCATCGTGGGAAACCATAATCAATATTTTCTAAATAGTAACATGATACCATACCTCACTGGAACCACATCAAAGGATATGAAAGGAAACTAAGCTAAGGGATTGTACTTATGTGTACCAAAAAATGGTCAAAGGGAACAAGTACCCTAAAACAAGATTGTTCTTCTTGGAAAATAACAGGGAGGTTAATGAGGAATATCCACAAGAGCTTGAAAGAGTTTGAGCCCTTGTTGGAGCATGAAGAAGACATCACCACCATAATAGTGCATGCCTTGGTAGGTATTATCACCCCCTCAAAACCCTTAATATTGAATGATGCATCAAGAAGAAAAAGGTCATAGTCCTCATCAACTTAGGTAGTAGTACTAGCTTTAGTAATAAAAGGTTAGCATACTACCTCAATTACTTTCCCTACCTAATTACAAACTTTCAAGTGATGCTTACAAGGAGTTATAACTCATTGAGTAAAATGACACAACATCTAAGTTAGCATCGAAGATTACAACTCAACAACCCTCGTGTATGCCATTCCATTGGAAGGATAGATGTGTTTTTGAGTGTGCAATGACTTAAAAATCTAGGTGCATTTTCCATTAACTATGAGGATTTATTTACGAGATTCTTCATGGAGTGGAGGGAATATCAGATTACAAGCCTCAAGTCTCTACCAACTCAAGTGATTGCCTTGCATAGAATGGATAAGTTTCTTAATAAATGAGTTAATGGAATTATCGTTATCAAGAATTATTTTATGGAATTTCAATGTGACATAAAGAGTTCTTTCATACCTACAACATATATTAGATAAGCATAACAAAGTCTTTCCAAAGATTTGAAAGGAACTTCTAGGCACAAGTTATGAGCATATTTCCATTGAGATTATACCAAGTGGTATCCATCCCAACATCGCAACTTACTTGTAGGGATTTTTTTAAGGTCTGGGCAATCTATTCTTGTCTTTAGCAAACTCAAGAAATCTTACATGTTATTAAGAAAAAACTTCAATTGGCTTGAAAGAGTTTAAAACATTAAGTGGATTAGAACATTCTATTATAGAATGAACTTTTAGAATTGGATGAGGAGGGCAAGTTGATTCTAGAAACTAAAGTTATTATTAACTTCCACAACAGTCATCTCGAGGATATACCATAAAAAAGTACCTTGTTAAATGGAAGAAGTTTCCTCTAGAAGAAGTCACATGGGAAGATGAGTAGTTCATGTAATAATACCTTCAAATATAAAGTTTAACTGACAAACTTTTTAAAGGAGGGTACTATGTTATGTACCTAACTTATATCATTATCTTCATTATGCATCTAATAACACATTGTCTTCCCTTCTCTTCTCTCATTATTCAATTTAGGCTCCCCTCTTTGGGGTCATGGGGCTATCTTTATTTATAAGCATGTCATCCTAGAGGGGTAGAATGGGAATACTAGCCCCGATTCTTCTCCTATATATAAGGTAGGGAAGATAATTGCACCAAGAGGTGCTTTTATCGCCCAATATGGAGATGTTGTAATGAGAGTAATGTTGACATCATTATTTTCAACTCAGAAAAAATTATAATAATTATAATGAAAAATTGTATTCATATTATATTTACTAAAGGGAAATTCAAATAAAAATAGAAATGTTTGTGTGTGTGTGTGAAAGAGAGAATCTATGGGATTCACACATTGATCAAAATTATCACATAGAGCTAAAAAGAGAGAAATACCAAATTTATATATAAATAGAAATGCCACTATATAGAGAGATACTATATATATATATATATATATTGTCACATTGGAAATAGAAACATCTTAACAAAAATCAAAATTTTATTCCTACATATCGATATTTCCATAAGTTTTTAGTTTTTATTTCTACCAAGGTTATCCCTTTCGACACTTTATAGATGTAGGGTTAAGATGAACCCAGGGTGGTGGATAATAATMTCATGTTGTKTGTTTCTCAACATGACAACTTAATAATATTTTCATTCATTATTTTGCATATTATCAAAGTGCCATTATAATAATTATTGCTCATTATGTAATTTTGGGTAATTTGGATCATAACAAATAGGACAAATTAGACTTAAATAATCCAACTTTGTGAAAATCAAGGAACATGTCCCAAAGATGGTTGGAAGGGACATGCTTTTGGATTGTAATTTTTTTTTTTTCAAATGTCAAAGTTGAGACTAGTTCAAGTATTAGGAGAGACCATTGATTGGTAGTATTAGACATTGTATATGGGGATATAAATTGCATGTGTTGAGGTCTCATTATCTTCTTATTATCTCTCATMTTAAAAGCCTAGGTAGCCTATTTAATATCCATCAAGTGTGGAATTTGATTCCTCATCCATCRGGAGACATGGATTCGAATTAATAATGAAATTGTGTTATTATTCAAGCAACCTATTTTTTGTGTGACCTTGGAAGAGAAGCTATAGATATCAAGAAAATGTGTGAAAATGATACAATTCAAGAGCTCGAATTAATTAGAAACAAGTTTCATCTGAGTATGTTGAAATATGAATTATAGGGTTATACAATCAAACTTTTCCACATTATTAAAATCATTTAGATTAAGAAAGCTGGTGCTACTTAGATTAGGTGTCAACTATAGTGGATTAATTTCAAAGATAAGTTGATGACAACTTTTGTTTAAGCATTAATCTTCATATATGTTTCTAAGCAATCCCATATGATGAAGGTGGGGGGGGTAGAAAATCCCAACAAGCTAGCATTGAGAGGGAATTTGTCAATAATTTCAAACTTGTATTTTGACTAGGTAAGGCACCACTAAAGAAATAAATGTGGCCATGCAAGCATGTGGTAGGTTGTTTAAGTCACAAACCTCCATATGCAACCAATCTTTAACTTTAGATGAGAAGTGTGTTGCTTTATTTGATATGGCCAAGGAGAAAATGATTTGAAATGGATTGATGATAAACAAAATGGCATTACGGGATTAGTTTGGATTCTTAGAAGGGATAGATAAGGGGTTGTGAAAATGGGAGGAGTGGGCCCATATGGAGTATGTGCTCAAGAACAAAACCCACAAGACCACTAGGTTAGTTTATAGAGTTCATTAAATCCCAAGGACATGAAGATAACTATGAACTTGTGATTATGGGACAGTATCAATTTGGGATTGCGGAAAAGGAACAAGCCATAAAGATTGTGGTCACCAACTAAATCCACAAAACTCTATTGCAGAAGGTATGTGGCATGTGTTAGTTGCCTATCAATGTTTGAGATGGATCTCATGAGGAAATCAGAGGCTAATGAGATGGAGAATGCAACCATGACCAAAAATACAAGTGGATACATGACATTGGTTGAGGAGTGGGTCATGTGGTGGAGAGAGTGGCCCATAGAGGTCATGTAGAGTAGCGTTAAACCTCCTTCTTTGCTCCATTGAATCAACTTTTGATAGACATACTACACATTTTATTTTTGGAGTTGTCAGACCACAAGAATACACAAACCATTTGATTTAAATCAGACTAAATGACTTACATCCACATAGGCATGTTGGGTCCCCATTTTGTTAGCTATAAATAGGGTTACAACATTCAACATACCATAAGTTGAGCATACCATACACATAACACGTTCCTTTCATACATAAAACATCATAAATCATAAATCAAATATTATATAGACATACATGAACACATCTCAATCAATTGACAATAAATTATAGTGGGAAAAACCTTGAGTTGAGGGGGGAAAACCACTCTCAATGATCATAGAACTTCTCAATTTAGCTTGCCAGTTTCCAATTGAACCATTGCAATTACGATTCCTTTGGATGGGATATCCAATATCACCACTTATCTCTTACGATCCCAATCCACTACTACAACTTAAATATTACATCCTAAATTCTACACATATTTCTTTGACTTTCTTGGGTCAATACAATGGCCAAGTAAGTCTCCTTTGTGCTTGCTTTATCTTAAAAAGTGTTTTTTCGATCATAGTTGGGAGTTTCTACTCTCAACACTATTCAACCATGGAATGCTTGGTAGCTTCCTGAATACTCTGATGTGCTCGACTTTGTCTTTGTTGTATTTATCTTGGTGATATTATTGTGTGTCCCTACTAGGTTGGTCGTCTTTTGATTCTTGATGCTTTGTCTCTGGGTTTGGGACTTCTTGTGAATTAGTTTCCTCATTATCATTGAGTATATGGATTATTTGTCTTTGGACTTGTCCACCCAATGCTTTTAGTATTATCTCTTGGTTTTATTGTACTTTTGCATGTCCTACCTTGATTTTTTCTTTGATATGCTTGATCACCTATCTGGACTCCAACGTGCTCACATACTCATCAAAACATCACGTGAGAACACTCTTTTAGCAACTCAACTATACTTCTTATTTCTTATTTTTCTCTTGTTTTCTCCTCTCAACTTCTTTCTTTCCTTCTTTATTCTTCTCATTTATTTCTTATCTTCTTCGCTTCTTCTATTTTTCTATTCTTTGTTTCATTCTCATCTTCTTTTGTTCTTCTATTTTTCTCTTCCTTGTTTCTTTATGATCTCCTATTCTTCTTCTTTTTTGCAATCCTATTTGTGTAGGCCCTTTACTTAATTTCTTTATATATTCCTTCACCTTTCTTTTTTATGGAATGTTTATTAGGACAACCTTGCTCTCCTTACCTTGGTTTATTTCTGGTATATTGAACCCTTGCGATGCTTGTTTTATTAGCTTCAATTGGAGGATCCATTATGTACTCTCACCACCATTGTTATGAGACCACTAATAGGTATGGCCTTCCTTTGCGAGTCACATAATGTTGTAGAGTGGACCTCCAACCAATAAATCGATTAGTTATGTCTTTTGTGAGCTTTGCTTGATTAATTTAAACCATCACATCACCTTCCATTGGGGTTTCTTGGACCTTTTTCTGTTCCTTTTCCTTTTATAGTCCTTCTAGGCCCATTTTTTATGACTTTTATGAACTTTGTATGACCATTGGATTACTTTCCATTAGGGTTTCTTAGAATTTTCCTTGTCCTATTCCCTTTGATGGCTCTTTCAATCCTCTTTCTAAAGTATTTTTTCCTAACTTTATCTCACCATATCACCTTCCATCAGAGTTTCCTGAACCTTTCATTACCTAGTTGTCTCTAATGGCTCTTCCAAACCTCTTGTTGATGTATTTTCTTAACATTCTTTGATCCAAGTGGATATTGGTGGCCACCCACCTAATCCACTTGGACCCCACCATTGCTTCTTTCGGTTTTTTAGTTTCCACACAGTTTACTATTTTTAGCAGTTTTTTCGGGTCCTGAACTTTCAGAGTCGTTTTGAGGCCCTAAACGACATTTTTTGTGAAAACGGGGAGCAACGTATTTTTCCCTTCAATGTTGCTCACATAAAAAGTTGTATTCCTCGGATAGATATTTCTAACGAGGTATTGAGCGTGTCAAACGAAGATCGTATGCTAAAGTTACGTCCCTGAAAAGTTGATGTACCAATTTACCCAAACGAGGCCCATAGTCTTGGTGTTTCATCTCCTAAGGTTAGGTCTTTGGATGCTTAGGGTTTTCCATTGTTTCTCAATAATAAATAGGCCTTTGAACCTCATTGTAACACAATTCAAAGGCCATTAGCCTCCACATCTCTTATTAGAGAGAAGCTACCAACGCCATAGCTAGTTTATTTCCATTCTGTCTGTAAGCATATTTCAGTCATTTGTTATTAATGAAATGAAGTTTTATTTTTGCTCCAGCTCTGCGTTTATGTGTATTTTTGTATTTCATTGAGATCCTACATAAACTGGATCAATCGTATCATAGTAGTCCACTCTTTCTCGATCCTTCTTTGCATGTCCCCAATGAGGTCGAGGTATAAGGAGTTAGGGATCAATATGGTTGAACCTTTGCAAGATCAGCCGCACAAACCCCGACGACCGCCCATGGGGGAAGAAAATAAATATGAGGGAGCAGGAGATCCTATCAAAATCTTGCTCGAGGAGGCCCTCAAGAAACAAAGGAACGTGATGATGGACAACTTTGCCCAGATCCTTCAACTGCTGCCCACTAGTAGCGCATCTACATCCAGCAGCCACTCTAGAGTCGCCACTCCTTTTAAGGTACAAGTAAACTTTGATATTCCCATATTTGAGGGAAAAATAGATGCAGATATCATAGATAGATGGTTGAATCTATTAGAAGGATATTTCTCGATTCATGACTTTTCTGACCGAGAAAGGATTATTTTTGCACTCCTCAAAGTCCCCCCCATGTCAAGGACTGGTGGGAAACCTACTGGGAGAAATAGGGCGAGGGGGAACCCTCTCTGTTCTCGGTCACACCCACTTGGAATTCTTTTTGAGACACCATCAAGGAACAATATTATCTCATGGGGAGCTATGAGGACAAATACATGCAATGGACTATGCCGTGGCAACAAAGGGACCAGGATGTGTATGAGCTGATGAATCTGTTTCATACCCTATGCACAAAGTTGGGTATCAAAGATTCAGATAAATTTTATCTGAATCTTTGATACGCCCTCATGGAAAGAAGAAGACTGTGGCCACAACCTCCAAACAGGGCCCCTCTGCATGACAACAACAGATGGATATGGTCATGGAGGAGTATGAGGACATCTTCACCTCCCCCAGAAGGGTTCCTCTACACTGTCAGGTCAAGCACCCCATCAATCTGACCCTAGGTGCGTCGCTACCCAATGTAGCGATCTATCGACACTCTGTTTTGGAGAATGATGAAATCAAGAGGTATATTCGGAAGCTGTTGCAGAAAGGTCACATCCGGCCGAGTTCATCACCCAGTGGGAGCCCGATCGTGTTGGTGCATATGAAGGATGGGACTTGGAGAATTGCATTAACTATTGGGCGCTGAACAAGATCACTGTCAAGAATAGGTACCTGATCCCACAGATAGATGACCTTCTGGACCAACTGAAGGGGGTGAAATATTTCAACAAGATTGACTTGAAGTCTGGGTATCACTAGGTACCAATCGAACCCTCTAGTGTGTGGAAGACTGCCTTTAAATATAAGGAGGGCCTTTTCAAATGGTTGGTCATGCCGTTCGGGTTGACGAATTCCCCTGCAACCTTCATGAGGCTAATGGATGACATATTGCGACCATTCACCAACTCATTTGTAGTGGTGTACTTGGATGACATTCTGATCTTGAGCCAGACTTGGGAAGAGCACCTCCACCACATCCAACAGGTCCTCCAAACACTACGGCAACACAAATTGTGTGCCAATTTGGAGAAGTGTACTTTTGGCATGACCCAGGTTCAGTATCTGGGATACATTATTGATGAGCGGCGGGGGGTGCATGTGGATCCAACCAAGATCCAAGTCATTCGGAATTGGCTAGCCCCAACCACCCTAACAAAGCTCAACAACTTTTTGGGTCTTGCCAATTTCTATCGTAGGTTCATGTTGGGATTCTCTCATATCACTTGGCCCTTGAGTCAAGTCACCAAGGGAGGAGTGAAAGCAAAATTCTTTTGGCCGGAATATCAACAGAAGGCGTTCGAAGAGTTGAAGCATCGCCTCTACTCTGCACTAGTGCTCACATTACCAGACTTGCAACAACCATTTCAGATCGAGACAAATGCCTCTGACTATGCTATTTGGGTAGTCCTTACTCAAGAGGGGCATCGAGTGACATATCATAGTGAGACACTTTCCGACACAGTCCAAAAGTATCCCACTTATGAAAAAGATATGCATTCCATTGTGCATGCTTGCCGACAATGGAAGCATTACATTTTGGGAAAGGAAACGGTCATCCACACAGACCACTGACCCCTGCAGTTCATACAGACACAAGGGAAGTTGCAGAACGAACGCCATTAGAAGTGGTCCACATACCTACAACAGTTTCATTTGAACATTAAGTACAAGAAAGGCAACACCAATAATGTTGCAGACTGCCTCAGCCGACCACCTATCGTGGCGCTAAACATTGTGCTCAACTCTTGTGGGCACGAGACGTCTGATTGGTTGCTTCTCTACAAAAGTGATCCAGAATTCGACCACACATACAATACACTCTTGGAGGGTAAGAAAGTTCCCAATTTTCACCTCCAGGATGCCCTGCTATGTCACCTGGGACACCTTTGTGTTACATCAAGCGAACGTGCCAAGATGATTTGGGAGGCACACTACAGTCGGATCACTAGGCATTTCGGGGTTGAGAAAATTGTGGAAATACTGCAAAAGTATTTCTATTGACCGAACCTTCGACAGGATGTCGGAAAGTACATCAATTCCTGCACTTCTTGTGCCATTTCCAAACCGACCATCAAGAAGCAATGCCTCTATACTCAGTTGCCTACCCCTAGTTGACCTTATGAATCCATCTCCATGGATTACATGTCAGGCCTTCCTTCTACTAATCATGGCAATGATTATGTTTTTGTGGTCATCGACATATTCTCGAAGATGTCCATTATGATGGCTTGCAAGAAGAATATCACAGCAGAAGCCATTGCTAAACTCTTCTTTGAACGAGTGTGGGTACACTTTGGGATCTATTGGCAGCCCCACATGATTTCGTTATTTAAAAAAGAAATTACTTTTCCTGTAGCTGCCTTCACCTGAATCTTGTAAACATTATCATTTTGAGATGATTATTGGATTAGAAAAGTGCTCATTAATTCTTTAAGTTTGCATTTTCGTTTTGTTTTATGTTTGATTCATGACTGAAAGCATGAATCAAACATGAAAACCTAGCTTGGTATTATATTTTCTTTACAAGGCTTTCTTTTTAAGGGTCATCATGCTTATATCCAATCTAAATCCAATACTTGAATGACTTATTTTTGGATGTTTTGGGTGTTGATATAATTGTTATATGGTTAGATGATTTGCATTTAAATTATGAGGAGTTTTGTTTTGATATATTTTAAAACCCTTTGCAAACATGGTCATGCTAGTAGTCATGGAAATTAATGCACAACTACTGTACTCTGTACTTAACTAACCTTGCTATCACAGTGCATTAATGAGCCTTTCATTACAGGTATAGGTTTTTGACTCTGTATGTCAGGTCTTCATTACCAAGAGTTGTAAAGCTTCACGATCAAACCCTCGATTTTTATGCTATGATAGTGATCCAGGAGGCTCCCCAAGCTCAAAAAATGCTCAAAAATCAAAGTTCTCGTAATTGAATGAAACCAATTCCATTGCAACCGGCTCATCGCGCTGATTTCAACAATACATTTACTTTCTCAAACGGACGTCATATGCGAGAGTTATCGCACTCTGACCATTTTCTCAAACAGCTAAAAACACAAAGGTCAAACTGGCAAAGAGTCAATACTGACGTCAGCATGACATCACCAAAGACACTTCATGATGTTGATGTGGCAGCAATTAACTGGGCAGATGACAGATCAAATCAGGTTTGGACACGTGGAAAAATTTGGTCAAATGTGGTGGTGCCATGTGGCCCAGGCATGGGCAGCGACGTGGCACCCAGTTAGTAATTCGTATGGAATGTTCAAAAAGTTTTGGGGTCCATGGTTTTGAACCGATGACCACCCACCAAGCCCAAGCCTTGGGAAATTTTCCAACACCAATGCGCCCATGATATTACTTATTAAATATAATCCAAGCAAATATATTTAAATTAGCAATGTTATGTATGGTGCAAAAGGGAGGGGGCTAGGGCTAAGCCCTAGCCCATGGTTTCAAGCGGTAACATATGACTACCATTCAACAGTAAAAGGGCGCAACCCTAACCACCAGCACCTCTATCCTCTGCCCTCGGATTCGGATATGCCACATAACCGAGGGGCTTATCCCTATGGTTGCGCGCGGTGGGTATAACCACTAGCCACAAGTCCCGTGGAAGACGCCCAAATCCAGGAGCTGGAGCTTATTCAAGCCCAGCGCTTAGCCCATTTGGGCTAGATCTTGGCCATATTACGTGCATATGACCATGTAAAGGGGGCGTGCACATAGCCCAAGGGGGCTACTCTGTGTATTTTTATTAAAAATGAGTTTTTAACTATACAAAAGTGATTTTTGCCTGATTTTATGACAAGAAAGTGGTTTTTTAAGGATATCTTGGCCATTTGGAGGGGGATTTGATCCCATAAAGAGGCCATATCTTGAGGGAAGTTGGGATTCCTCATCTGAGCCTTAAAAAATATATAAACCAGGCTTTTTGAAGCTTATAGGAGACTTTTTGATGTAGGGTTTTGAAGGGGCAGTTTGTAAATTTTGGCCTTTTCTCATGTTTTGAGGGGCATGTTTGCCATGTTTTTTAGAGGAATTTGATGGAGCATGCTTGAATCTGAACAAGGGGGTCTTGCATAGCAGATCTGAAGCATATAATGTAACAACAAAGAGCCATTGTAAGAGAACTTTGAGCATTTTAAAGAGCAATAAAGAGGTCTTCCACTTGGAAGCGGGCTCGAAGACGTAGCCAATGATTGGTGAACTTCGTTATCAACCTCTTGTCTCTATTTCTCTTTCTGTTTTGCTATTATTTTCTCTTCATTTGCAGCATGGATATTAATGTTTGATCTCTTTATTCAATAATAAGCATCAAGTAAAAGTCACATTTGATATTCCGCAAACAAGATAATAAGTTTATGTATTTCACTTTCTTAACGATCCGATGCATAAAGTACATTAAAATAACTTGCAATTTATCAGTAATACCTTCATTTTTGGATCAAGTTTATGGTATCAAAGAATTTGGTTTTGAAGGTTTGATAGGAAATGCAAGCATTGGATGCTCACAAGAGCAAAACTCAAGCGAGGAGAAGGCCAACTTGAGGCCCTTGACACAGAGATTCAAAGGAGACCGCATAAGCAAGAGATGTCTTCTCAAATAAAATTGGGTCCCTACAAATCTGAAGATGATTTCTTCGAGGCCTTTAAATTGATGCAAGCCATCGTAGAGGAACTTCACCATGAAAGAGGTCAACGAAGGAATCCAAAAGTTGAAGAAGGTGAATCTTCGGTAAGAGCAGAAGGAGGAGTTGGAGGCGGTGGACCTTCGAAACCTTCTTCTCCTTCATCCTCATCATCTAATAATGAAGCAAGTGTACGTTCCTACAAGGATAGGCAACTTAAGAAAACTCATCATTCTTTGGATATGTCGTTATTAAAGTTAGATGTAAAATTTAATTTACTCACTTATGATAGTGAACTAGATGCAGAAAAGCTAGATAATTGGGTGAGACAATTAGAGGTCTATTGCAGGATGCAAAAGATTGTTGATGATGAGACTAAGATTCAACTTGCAAGTCTCAAAATGGAAGGCACATCTCTCATATGGTGGGAAAGCAGAACGAGAGATGATCTTAAGAAAAGTGGTAAAACAATCTCTTCCTGGAATGATTTTGTTATTGCATTAAAACAACAGTTTTACCCTTTAGCTTACATGCAACAAGAAATGATGAATTGGCAATGTTTAATGCAATCAAAAGGTCAAAGTGTACAAGAATATACTCGGATATTTCGTAAGAAAGATTTAAATTTGGGTATTCCTTTGTATACACAAGAGACACTCCTAAAACATATCGGTGGTTTACATTCTTATATTAAGCACACTATTCTTATGCTAAATCCTTCTAACTTTGATGAAGTATGTGTACAAGCCATTCACATTGAATCAAGTAAAAGGAATGTTGATGATAGTGTTTCTACAGATACTTGGCAAAGAAAGGATGCAGGGAAAAGGAAAGAGAAGAAGATGGCCACGACAAGAAAGGAGAAGCCTACTTGCGAGCATTGCAAGAAGGTAGGTCATGATGAAGATCATTGTTGGACCTTACATCCTGAAATGAAGCCAAAGAAGTATGCCAATCAAGGAAGGAAGAATACCATAGTTGCAACAATTCAAGTGGATCTTGGATCAGATTCTGATGACGAGACACATGTTTTAGCTATGGGAATCCGAGGTATAAATTTTGTTGCAAGTTCTAGCTCTTCTAGTTCAGTTGATGTAAATGATGAGTGTAAAAGGAGTGAACTTTTCCACATATGGGTTATAACACATAATGTTAAAGTTGATACTCTTGTAGACAATGGATCACAAGCCAATCTAATCAGTGACACTACTACATATGGGCGGATTATTCCATGAAAAATTTCCACGCTTCAACTAGTTTCATATTTTTTTTAAACAGGGCGGGATTTTCGTCGCTATTGCCACGAAAGTTCGTCGCAATATCGACGAAAAATTTGCCTATCTCATTGGTTGGTGTTAACGACTAGTTGACTATTTTATCTATATATGTGTGACTTTCAGAGACTTTGCAACACAATTTCTATAGTTGTGACACTGTTCTTGGCTTTTGTTTGAGCTGCTTATTTTTTCCATCACCCACCAGTTGAACAAATCCAATTCTCGATCTACATAGCTCAGATTTTGAACTTGCAAGGTTAGTATGTTATTATTTATTGATGTACTCATTTAACTTGTAATTTTTTTTTCAAATGTCCAAATTTCATTTAGCCTGTTTTTTCGTTGATAATATATTATAATATGTGTAGTACCATATTTCATGTCTTTGGTTTTTGGATCTAGTTAGTATATTCTATGGAAAAGGGTATGTGGATTCCATAATATTCTAGGTTTATGGAATCCACATACCCTTTTCCCTTCAATTG
>ML778072.1:20592-33871 GCA_009831015.1 Picea engelmannii | reverse complement strand
AATGTAATATGGTAATACCATATCTCGTGTAATTTTTTTTTTAAAACTTAATGCCATCATCGCAATATCGACGATAGTTCATTGGAAAAAAATTGCATTTTGACCACCGTGGCAATAGCGACGAACTTTCGTCGCACATACAACATATTCGTTGTAACTTTGGTCTTGATGAATCAATGTCGTCGCTATTTCCACGGGTATGCGTCGCAAGTTGCCACGATTTTTCGTCGCACATACAACATCTGCATCGTAAGTTTTTTACTTGTCATAAATTTTTGTCACAATTGTGACGAAATTTCGTCGTAATTGCCACGGTTGTTCGTTGTCCTTGCGACAAGGTTTCATCATAATTGTGACGATGCATAGGGTTAACCGAACTTGGAGGTGGTGACACATGGAGAGCTAATTTCGTCGATGTTTCCATGGACACCTGGATCGTCGATAGAGCGACGAAATTATTCCGACGAAAAAAAAACTCGGCTTTCGTGGAAATTGCAACGGATAAGTGTGGCAATATCAACGAAAAACCGTCGCAAATTTGGTCATATGTATTAGTGTGAAGATGTTGTAAATAACTTGGGACTTGAAACTAAGTCACATCCTAAACCATATCCATTGTGATGGATATGTGGTGATAACAATTTACAAGTAACCAAGCAATGTAAAATCAAGTTTGCAATCACTTCTAATTATGTTGATGAAGTAGAGCTTGATATAGTGCCACTGGACATATGTGGAATTGTACTGGGAAGCCCATACCTTTATGATAGGAAAGCTATATTCTACAGGGAAGAAAATAAATATTGCTTCAAGAAAGATGGGAAGGAGTACATTGTTCGTGCTCATCGCATGAAAACTGACAGATATTTTGCAGCGACAAGGCAGTTGAAAAGAATGGTAAATGAAAGAAAAAATTTAACACTTATGTCTGTAACAAAACATGAAGTTAGTGATGCTAAACATGAGATGGTTCGGTATGATTCGCATAATCATGAAGTGTCACCGAAGGTACAACATAAGGTTCAGCTGCATAACTTGATTATTGTTCCTGTTCAAAAGGGGAACCATGTTTTATCATTTTCATTCGCATACTCAGTATTATTGTTTAGTTTACTGTTGTTCAGTGGTGTATGGCTGCAAAATGCGACAAAGAATGTAGATGGTTGTGCAATAAATGAAATGATTACTTTGATAAACAATGTTGTCTCAGTTTTTATGTTTGTTGTGATTAGTCAGGTGATCATTGTCCCAGCCGAAAGGATGGATGATATAGGACAAGTGGGGAGGCAGTACTCTCACTTCTTACCTGAGTAAAAGCAAACTTTTGGTGGTCCAAAAGATTCCAAAGTGGGGAGGAATGATCCAGGAGGCTCCCCAGGCTCAGAAAATGCTCAAAAATAAAAGTTCTCAAAATTGAATGAAACTAATTCCATTGTGACTGGCTCATCGCGCTGATTCCGGCAGTATATTTACTTTCTCAAACAGATGTTGTATGCGAGAGTTATCGCACTCTAACCGTTTTCTCAAACAGCTAAAAAGTCAAAGGTCAAACTGACAAAAAGTCAATGCTGACATCAGCATGACATCACTAAAGACACCTCATGATGTTGATGTGGCAGCAGTTGACTGGGAAGATGACAGATCAAATCAAGTTTGGACACATGGCAAAATTTGGTCAAATGTGGTGGTGCCACGTGGCCCAGGCATGGGCAACCACATGGCACCCAACCAGTAATTTGTATGGCAAGTTCAAAAGGTTTTGGGGTCTATGGGTTTTGAACCCATGACCACCCACCAAGCCCAAGCCTTGAGAAATGTTCTAACACCAATGTGCCCATGATATTACTTATTAAATATAATCCAAGAAAATATATTTAAATTAGCAATGTTATGTATGGCGCAAAAGGGAGGGGGTTGGGGCTAAGCCCCAGCCCATGGTTTCAAGTGGTAACATATGACTAAAATTCAACAATAAAAGGGTGCAGCCCTAACCACCAGCGCCTCTATCCTCTGCCCTCAGATTCGGATATGCCACATAACCAGGGGGCTTATCTCTATGGTTGCGTGCGGTGGGTATAACCACTAGCCACAGGTCTCGTGGAACACGCCCAAATCCAGGAGCTAGAGCTTATTCAAGGCCAACGCTTAGCCCTTTGGGCTAGCGCTTGGCCATATTACGTGCATATGACCATGTAAAGGGGGCGCACGCATAGTCCAAGGGAGCTACTCTATGTATTTTTATTAAAAATGGGTTTTTAACTATACATAAGTGATTTTTGCCTAATTTTATGACCAGAAAGTGGTTTTTTAAGGATATCTTGGCCATTTGGAGGGGGGTTTGATCCCAGAAAGAGGCCATATCTTGAGGGAAGTTGGGATTCCTCATTTGATCCTTAAAAACTATATAAACCAGGTTTTTTGAAGCTTGTAGGAGACTTTTTTATGCAGGGCTTTGAAGGGGCAGTTTGTAAATTTTGGCGTTTTCTCATGTTTTGAGGGGCATTTTTGCCATGTTTTTGAGAGGAATTTGATGGAGCAAGCTTGAATATGAACAAGGAGGTCTTGAACAACATATCTGAAGCATGTAATGTAATAACAAAGAGCCAAAGTAAGAGAACTTTGAGCATTTTAAAGAGCAATAAAGAGGTCCTCCACTTGGAAGCGGGCTCGGAGACGTAGCCAACGATTGGTGAACTCTGTTATCAACCTCTTGTCTCTATTTCTCTTTCTGTTTTTTTGTTATATTCTCTTCATTTGTAGCATGGATATTAATGGCTGATCTCTTTATTCATTAATAAGCATCAAGTAAAAGTCACATTTGATATTCCACAAACAAGATAATAAGTTTATGTATTTCACATTCTTAACGATCTGATGCATAAAGACATTAAACTAACTTGCAATTTATCAGTAATACCTTCATTTTTGGATCAAATAGCACACATGATTTGTTATGGTTTTTTTCCCTTTGATACATTCAGATCTATTCCTATCGCTCCTACCATCCAAACCTAAGATTGTTCTGAGTCATCCTTGTTACATTCTAGTCGCGTTTGTTGTGGCTCTTGTTGTTCATTTGGAGCCAAATGGTTGTTAGGAATTTCTGTCTCACGATGATGCAATCGAAGATTTAAAAAGCCAAGGCTTGGATGCCTTCCTTAAAATATTTGAAAGTTATAACCTTAAGGTGGCGAAGGCTTTCGCACATACTTTCAATGGGTGCAGAGCGAAAATTGGGGATACCCAGTTAGAGGTAATCGAGGGGTTTGTGAGTGAATCCATAGGGTTTCCATCCATCGGCAAGAAATGGTTCAAAAACTCAGAAATTGAAGAAGTACCTTGGAGCCTCTTCATGACCTCCAGGAAAATCAATTGTTGCGAAAAAGGTATCCCCAACTCTTTGGTTAAACCTAGGTGGCAGGGCCTGTTGTTGATTCTCAAACAATTTGTGACCTGTGAGGGTTGTTATGGTTTAGTTTTCCTCTATCATATACGACTGCTTATGCATTTCATTGGTTTTCAATTAAACATGCCTTTTTATCTATTGAGAAGCTTGTACAAAATGTCTAAAAGGTATAAGAGACAGAGTGTTGACTCTAGTATGTTCCATAATGGCTTGATAAAGATTATGTTGATTCACCACTTGACAACCATGGGTGACTGATGGGAGGAGTTTTTGACAAGAAATGGTTTTGCTACGACCGTTCCAGTAGAAAACCCTGAATTGGGTGAGCCACTGATTAAAAAACAACTTGACATTCCAAGTATTGAACCAAACTCTCTTAATGGAAACCCTCTAGATGAGGCAATGGCAAGTTAGTCTTTACATGAGAAAAAGGTTGTTGAATTGGAGGTAAGTGAACCTCCTATGCCTAAATTTAATGTTGGCCAGAATGTCACTGTGAAGCCGGATGTTAAAAAATCTTACAAACAAACGAAACAAAAGCGCACGGCCCTAGGATTTCATAACAAAAGAGCATGTCATCTTATTTCAAGAAAATTGAGGAATCAAAACGACGCTCATTTGAGCTCGATCGGACCGATCGAGGTCAATGAGGTCTTAGACTACGAAATAGAAGCTTTCCTGGCTTTGGAAGACCCAGATTGTCAAAGATTTGGTCCTACTGAACCTTATGACTTTGTGACGAATTTGCCACCGTGCCTCAAGGGAAAGGAGGAGTTCTCTGGTATTGGGCTTGGTTAAGAGCAAATAATAGGTAAGGCCGATACACCCATGTTTGATTGTACACTTCATCAATGTATCGTTCCTCTTGTAAAGTGTGATGTTTATTTCCACTGGATCGAACAATATTACACTGATATACCCATCCTTTAGGCTCGGATTAAAACACTCACAGCTCAAAGTGAATCATTGAGATAAGAAAATCTCGACCTCAGAGTAAACGCAGAGAGGAAATTTAAATGCCTTAAGAGGACAGGGAACATAGTGATAAAAAATGCAAACAGTGTTAAAGCAATAATCAATTCTGAGTTACCCGATCCATCTTTAGTCAATTGTTGAAATGGTAAAACAATTTTCCTCTTATTATATTCATGTTATCTATTTTGAATCAAATCAGTTTGAAATTGGATTTTGTTTGCTAAGATAAGATTGGCTACAAAATCTTTAGATTATGTAGCCAAGTCATTTTTAAATAAAAAAATTAGAAATTAGTTATTAGAAATTGTCTAACTTATTCTTGTTTCGTTTTCAGGAAATAGTAGATCATGTTCCTGATCATCTGGGGGAAACATGTTCGATTATGCATTTGAATGATTAGTATTCCTTTTTATGTTTGCTTTGTAAAAAAAATTATTACTTTTTGAGAAGAATCAACTCAGTTATGAGTGGTTGTTAGCCCACTATTTTTGTAATATTTTGATTTTATGAAATCCTATCCTATCCTAGGAGATAAGAAAATGGGATTTCAAACTTTAAATACTGTTCATTTTGTAAGTAAAGATCATCTTGGCCTCGAACAGATTATGGACAAATGATTTTCAGAACTTAATAGAACAACTTATAGCATTTCGGCTTTAGACCAATGTGAATGTTGTCTCATTTATGTTTTGTTTCTCTTATTTTGGAATATTAATGTGTTGTATAGCTTTAGTTTCAATGACATATTATGTTCCATTGTATTCATGTTTTAAATATTGTTCATGATTTGTTGTTCCATATGTTATGACTGTGATCGTCATATCAATTTTAATATCAGGATTTTACTTTGATGTTTAATTGATGGATAAAATGAATGCTTTACATAAAGATTTATCTTACTGTAATTGTTCATAATTATAAGATCATTGGATCAAATGTGTCCACTATTTTGTTCTTAAATCCTAGCTGCTGATACACACCTTGAATTTATTCAGAAAAACTTTAGTATAAGCCTACTTCAGATTTCTTTCACAGGCGGGGCAGCTAGATGCTTTCGATCGTATAGAGGCACAAACACATTAACAAACTAATAATAGGTTAGCTTCACCAGCTTCTATTTTTTCGTCGTTTTATTTACTAGTGAAATAGGACAGTCTTTGATTGGCTTTTGACCATCATTCTATCATATTTCTAATCGTGTTTTAGTTATAATTCTTAGATAGATGATTATAAAACAGAAAATACAGAAAGAAATATGTGTTTTCTTTATATTCTTTTGAGAATAATTATAAAACATTGATTTTGCAAGGCTTTCACTAAAACTTGTAACCTGTAATTATTTTGTTCATAAATGACATATTCATATTTATCTTTATGCTTAATACATCTGTAAATAATTAGATTAGAGTATATATATATTATATTTTTAACATTAGTTAGTTTATTTCCTTTCTTTATTTTAGGACCATTTATTGGCTAATGGAGCCATTAAACCCATCAGAAAAGGTTAAACCAAACGACTTGGGTTATTTAGACAACCCCGGACCGAACCTATTTTTTTAGTTGACGTCCTATCGAATTTGCCCGTCAATAGGATCCCACAGTCTATCATCTCAGATCGGGACAGCAGGTTCCTCAGTACATTTTGGTCCAGCCTCTGGTCGATGCTAGACACCAAGCTCACCAAGTCCACAGCTTTCCATCTGCAAACTGATAGCCAGACAGAGGTCGTCAACTGGACGATCGTACACATTCTACACATGTACAACTCAAAGCATCCACACACATGGGATGAGATCCTCCCCTGTGTACAACACAACTACAACCGGGCTCTCCATAGCTCAAGCAGCCACAACCCCTTTCAGGTGGGCTTGGGATTTCAGCCACTATGTCCCATTGACATAGCCATGCCATTTACGGCTACTCGAGCAGATTTAGCTCATGTCCAGTCTGAGGCTGACAAGGCAAAAAACTTCATTGAGCGCATTCAACACATCCGCCAATGAATTCATGACATCTTGGACAGAGCCAATGCTAAGTACAAGCAACAACATGATCAACATCGGGTGCCACACAACTTCCAGGTGGGAGACAAAGTGTGGTTACATTTGCAAAAGGAGTGCCTCGTTTGACCCCACCGCAAGCTTCGACCACTATGGTATGGGCCATACACCATCACCAAGGCTGTAGGGGACAATGCCTTTGAGCTCAGTATTCCACCATTCCTTGGTTGCACCCAGTGTTCAATGTGGACTGCCTTCAACCCTACTTTCCACCTCTACTAAACAAATCCGACATGGAAAAACAACTCACACCAACATAGTTAAATCCAGACTGCATGGAACAAGCCACAATTGATCATATCATGGATACACAGATCAAGCACACCCGACAAAAAAGGATACCGATATATCGATTTTTCAAAGCAGGCTAACTCCTTCACCAAGGCAAGTGGCTCACCAGGGACCAAGTTCAGCAAAAGTTTCCTCATCTCATGGAGCAACTAAATGAAATGGGGACCATTTCTTCCTAAGGGGGGAGGAATGATCTAGGTGTATATTGGTGGCCACCCACCTAATCCACTTGGACCCCCACCATTGCTTCTTTAAGTTTTTCAGTTTCCGCATAGTTTACTATTTTTAGCAGTTTTTCGGGTCCTGAACTTCCAGAGTCGTTTTGAGGCACTAAACGACGTTTTTTTGGGAAAATGGGGAGCAACATCAAAAGTTGTAGTCCTCAGATAGATCTTTCTAACGAGGTATTGAGCACGTCAAACTGATATCGTATGCTAAAGTTACGTCCCCGGGAAGTTGATGTACCAATTTACCCAAACTGGGCCCATAGTCTTGACGTTTCATCTCCTAGGGTTAGGTCTTTGGATGTTTAGGGTTTTCGATTGTTTCTCAATAATAAATAGGCCTTCAAGATTCAATGTAACATAGTTCAGAGACCAGTAGTTGCCATATCTCTTCTAAGAGATAAGCTACCAGCGCCCTAGCTAGTTTATTTCCATTGTGTCTGTAAGCATATTTCCATCATTTGTTATTAATGAAATGAAGTTTTATTTCCGTTGCATCTCTGTGTTTATGTGTATTTCTGTATTTCATTGTGTTCCTGCATAAATCTGGATAAGTGGTATCAAAGTAGTATGCTCTTTCTTGATCCTTCTTTGCAATTCCCCAACGAGGTGAGGGTATAAGGAGTTAGGGCTCGATCCGGTTGAACCTTTGCAAGATCAGCCTCGCAAACCCAGATGATCGCCCTTGGGGGAAGAAAAGAAAGATGAGGGAGCAGGAGATCCTATCAAAATATTGTTGGAGGGGGCCCTCCGGAAATAAAGGAACATGATGTGGACAACTTTTCCCAGATCCTTCAATGGTTGCCCACTGGCAACGCATCTAATCCAGCAACCACTCTGGAGGCGCCACTCCTCTTAAGGTACAAGTAAACATTGATATTCCCATATTTGAGGGCCAAATAGATGAAGATGTCGTAGATAGATGGTTGAATCTATTAGAAGGATATTTCTTAGTTTATGAATTTTTCAACCGAGAAAGCATTATTTTTGCACTCCTCAAAGTTGCCCCCCATGTCAAGGACTGGTGGGAAACCTACTGGGAGTAACAGGGTGAGGAGGAACCCTCTTTGTTCTCGGTCGCACCCACTTGGAATTATTTATGAGATGCCATCAAGGAACAATATTATCCCGTTGGGAGCTATGAGGAAAAATACATGCAATGGACTACACTGCGACAACAAAGGGACCAAGATGTGCATAAGTTAATGAATCTTTTTCATACCCTACACACAAATTTGGGTATCAAAGATTCAGAGAAACATTTGGTGTTAAAGTACTGCAGTTGTCTGCATAGATACATTCAAGAGGAAATGGAGTTCCTCGACATCTCCTCACTTGATGCGGCATACTGGTATGCTACCAAGATTGAGCAGAAGTTCAAACAGAAGAAGTGAGACTTTGGGTATGCGAATCATAAGTAAGGGAAAGGTACCCCCAAACCACAGAACAAAGGACCAAGCCAAGGCGGGGCGACCCAGGACAACCTGCCAAAGCTGGAAGCAAAGAACAACATCACGAAGCCAAAAAAGGACACGGGGAAGTGGTGTGAGTTCCATAAGAGCTCCACTCACAACACAAGTGAGTCTCGGGCCAAGAAGTCATTGGTAGCCGAGTTGAAGGCTTATGAATTAGACGCAGGCTCCGACTCTGAATCAGAACCCGACAAGGGGAATGACAGGGGGAAGAAAATTATCGATGCGGAGCCCAATGCCATTGTTGCCACCACGAAGATCCAGAAGAAGGAACCATAATATCCAGAGGAGGCGGAGCACCTCTTCCATTCTTAGATGTAGGTAAAGGGTTCATCGTTGCAGTTCATTGTCGACAGCGGGAGCCAGAAGAATGTTATCCCATTAAAGGTCATGAAGCAGTTGGGTTTGCCAACCACAGCACACCCACAACCATACACCATCGGGTGGTTGCACCAAGGATATGACCTCTGCGTCAGCCAACAATGCCACCTTCCCTGCAACATCAAGCCCTTCGCGATGAGGTATTATGTGACATTGCTCCTCCTGATGTTTCTGATGTATTATTAGGCCAACCATTCTTGTGGAAGCGACATGATGTGTATGAGTCCAGACCTCATGTTGTTATTATTACTTTGGGCAATAATCTATACAGGACACCAAAGATAGCATTGACTACCGCCATCTCTTTGGTTATTGCAAAACAATGTAGTAAGCTCATTTACAAAACCAGGAAATTTGTTTTCCTGATGATCCACCCTCAGGGAAAGAAGAAGATTGTGGCCACGACCTCAAAACAGGGCCCCTCTGCATGACAAAAACATATGGATAAGGTCATGGAGGAGTACAAGAACATCTTAACCTCCCCCACAGGGGTGCCTCTACACTGTAAGGTCAAGTGCCCCATCAATCTGACCCCAGGTGCGCCACTTCCCAATGGACCGATCTATCAACGCTCTATTCTGAAGAATGACAAAATCAAGAGGCAGATTCAGGATCTGTTGCGGAAATGCCACATCTGACTGAGTTCATTGCCCTGTGGGAGCCCGATCGTGTTGGTGCAGAAGAAGGATGGGACTTGGAGACTCTGCATTGAATATCGGGCGCTGAACAAGTTCATTGTCTGGAATAGGTACCTAATCCCACGAATTGATGACCTTATGGACCAACTCAAGGGGGTGAAATATTTCAGCAAGATCGACTTGAAGTTTGGGTATCACCAAGTACCAATCGAACCCTCGTATGTGTGGAAGACTTCCTTCAAATCCAAGGAGGGCCTTTTCGAATGGTTGGTCATGCCTTTTGAGTTGATGAATGCTCCTGCAACCTTCATGAGGCTAATGGATGACATCTTGAGGCCATTCACCAACTCATTTGTAGTGGTGTACTTGGATGACATTCTGATCTTTGGCCAGACTTGGGAAGAGCACCTCCACCACATCCGACAGGTCCTCCAAACACTACGACAACACAATTTGTGTGTCAATTTGGAGAAGTGCACTTTTGGCATGACCCAGGTTCAGTATCTGGGATACATTATTGATGAGAGGGGGGTACATGTGGATCCAACCAAGATCGAAGTCATTAGGGATTGGCCAACCCCAACCACCCTAACAAAGCTCTGCAACTTTTTGGGTCTTGCTAATTTCTACCGCAGGTTTGTGTTGGGATTCCCTCATATCACTTGGCCCTTGAGTAAAGTCACCAAAGGGAGGAGTGAAAGCAAAATTCTTTTGGTCTGAATCACAACAGAAGGCGTTCAAAGAGTTGAAGCATCGCCTCTTCTCTGCAACAGTGCTCACATTACCAGACTTGCAACAACCATTTGAGATCGAGACAGATGCCTCTGACTATGCTATTGGGGTAGTCCTTACTCAACATGAGCATCCAGTGGCATATCACAATGAGACACTTTCTGACACAGTTTGGAAGTATCCCACTTATCACAAACAATTGTATTCCATTGTGCAGGCTTGCCGACAATGGAAGCATTACATTTTTGGAAAGGAAACGGTCATCCACACAGACCACCGACCCCTACAGGTCATACAGACACAAGGGAAGTTGCAGGATGATCGCCATCAAAAGTGGTCCACATACAAGTTGAACCTTTCCGACCGAGAAAGGGATTTTTTGCACTCCTCAAAGCCGCCTCCCATGTCAAGGACTGGTGGGAAACCTACTGGGAGCAACAAGGCGAGGGGGAACCCTCTCTATTCTCTGTCGCACCCACTTGGAATTCTTTCTGAGACGCCATCAAGGAACAATATTATCTTGTGGGGAGCTATGAGAACAAATACTTGCAATGGACTACGTTGCGGCAACAAAGTGACCAAGATGTGCATGAGTTGACGAATCTGTTTCATATCCTATGCACAAAGTTGGGTATCAAAGATTTGGAGAAACATTTGGTGTTAAAGTACTGCAGTTTTCTGCACATATACATTCAGAAGGAAATGGAGTTCCTTGACATCTCCTTGCTTGGTGTGGTATACCGGTATGCTGCCAAGATTGAGCAGAATTTCAAACAGAAGAAGCGAGACTTTGGGTCTGCGAATCAGAAGCAAGGGAAAGGTACCTCCAAACCACAGACCAAAGGACCAAGCCAAGGTGGGGTGGCCCAGGACAACTCGCCAAAGCCACAAGCAAAGAACAACACCATGAAGCCAAAAAAGGACACAGGGAAGTGGTGTGAGTTAGGCTTCTGAATCAGATGTAGGCTCCAACTCTGAATTAGAATCCAATAAGGGGAATGACAGGGGGAAGCAAATTATCGACGCGGAGCCCAATGCCATTGTTTCCACCACGAAGATCCAGAAGAAGGAACCAGAAGATCCAGAGGAGGTGGAGCGCCTCTTCCATTCCTAGATGTGGGTAAAGGGTTCCCCGTTGTAGTTCATTGTCAACAGCGGGAGCCAGAAGAACCTCATCTCAATAGAGGTCGTGAAGCGGCTTGGCTTGCCGACCACAACACACCCACAACCATACACCATTGGGTGGCTACACCAAGGACGAGACCTCCGCGTCAGCTAGCAATGTCGCCTTCCCTATAACATCAAGCCCTTCTCGGATGAGGTATTATGTGACATTGCTCCTCTTGATGTTTCTGATGTATTATTAGGCAAACCATACTTGCTGAAAGGACATGTTATGTATGAGTCCATACCTCGTGTTGTCATTATTACTTGGGGAAATAAGTTGTACATGATACCGAAGATAGCACTGCCTACCACTATCTCTTTGGTTACTGCAAAACAATGAAGTAAGCTCATTTCCAAAACCAGGAAATTTGTTTTCCTGATGATCCACCTTCAGGGAAGGAAGAAGACTATGGCCACGACCTCCAGACAGGGCCCTTTTGCACGACAACAATAGATGTATAAGGTCATGGATGAGTACGAGGACATCTTCACCTCCCCCATAGGGGTGCCTCTACACTGCCAGGTCAAGCACCCCATCGATCTGACCCCATGTGAGTCGTTGCCCAATGGACTTATCTATCAGTGCTCTATTCTGGAGAATGACGAAATCAAGAGGCAGATTCAGGAGCTATTGCAGAAAGGTCACATCCAACTGAATTCATCGCCCTGTGGGAGCCCGATCGTGTTGGTGCACAAGAAGGATGGGACTTGGAGACTCTGCATTGACTGTCAGGCACTGAACAAGATCATTGTCTGGAATAGGTACCTGATCCCATAGATTGATGACCTTCTGGACCAACTCAAGGGGGTGAAATATTTTATCAAGATCGACTTGAAGTCTGGGTATCACCAGGTACCAATCGAACCCTCTGATGTGTGGAAGACTACCTTAAAATCCAAGGAGGGCTATTTTTAATGGTTGGTCATGCCTTTCGGGTTGACAAATGCCCCTGCAACCTTCATGAGTCTAATGGACGACATCTTGTGGCCATTCGCCAACTCATTTGTAGTGGTGTACTTGGATGACATTCTGATCTTCAACCAGACTTGGGAAGAGCACCTCCACCACATCCGAGAGGTCCTCCAAACAATGTGGCAACACAAGTTGTGTGCCAATTTGGAGAAGTGCGCTTTTGGCATGACCTAGGTTCAGTATCTAGGATACATTATTGATGAGTGGGGAGTGGATGTGGATCCAGCCAAGATCCAAGTCATTTGGGATTGGCCAGCCCCAACCACCCTAACAGAGCTCCACATATTTTTGGGTCTTGCCAATTTCTACCACAGGTTCGTGTTGGGATTCTCTCATATCACTTGGCCCTTGAGTCAAGTCACCAAGGGAAGAGCGAAAGAAAAATTCTTTTGGTCTGATTCTCAACATAAGTCGTTTGAAGAGTTCAAGCATCTCCTCTGCTCTGCACCAGTGCTCACATCACTAGACTTGCAACAACCATTTGAGATCGAGACAGATGCCTCTGACTATGCTATTGGGGCAATCCTTACTCAACAGAGGCATCCAGTGGCATATGCGAAAGAAAAATTCTTTTGGTCTGATTCTCAACATAAGTCGTTCGAAGAGTTCAAGCATCGCCTCTACTTTGCACCAGTGCTCACATCACTAGACTTGCAACAACCATTTGAGATCGAGACAGGTGCCTCTGACTATGCTATTGGGGCAATCCTTACTCAACAAAGGCATCCGGTGGCATATCACAGTGAGACACTTTCCAACATAGTCCAGAAGTATCCCACTTATGACAAAGAGATGTATTTCATTGTGTAGGCTTGTTGTGTTAAGGTCCTAACCCGCACATAGGTAGATCAATGTATTCGGATGTAATAAAGGTCAATATTAATAAGACCTTTCAATAAAATAGAATAAGGCGGATGTAAGAAGACCTAATAGAAGCTTCTGCTTCTAGAAGGATCT
>ML778072.1:0-15292 GCA_009831015.1 Picea engelmannii | reverse complement strand
GGCGGACATGTTAAGGTCCTAACCCGCACATAGGTAGATCAATGTATTCAGATGTAATAAAGGTCAATATTAATAAGACCTTTCAATAAAATAGAATAAGGCAGATGTAAGAAGACCTAATAGAAGCTTCCGCTTCTAGAAGGGTATTCCTCTAGATGCTTCTCTTAATAGACATAGTTAGTATAAATAAGGGTCGAGGGTATGAAAAACCCTAGCTTGGATATTATTGTAACAGAGCGTTGCTCGACTGGAGGTTGCCCCCTCGAAGAGGCCTATGAACATTGCTATCTGATTCAAAGTGTTATTTCTGTTGCTATTTCGTATATCATTTCTGTGTATTGTGAAGATTATGCTGGATATTTTACTGTTATTCTGTCATTTTTAGCATTTCGTTTCTGTACTGCATATTTTATATATCTGGTATCTTGCATGTTGACAATGGAAGCATTACATTTTGGGAAAGGAAACGCTCATCCACACAGACCACCGACTGCTGCAGTTCATACAGACACAAGGGAAGTTGCAGAATGATCGCCATCAAAAGTGGTCCACATACCTACATCAGTTCTTGAAAATTAAGTACAATAAAGGCAGCACCAATAATGTTGTAGACTGCCTCAGCCTAACACCTATCATGGCGCTAACCACTGTGCTCAACTCTTGTGGGCACGAGACTTTTGATTTGTCGCTTCTCTACAAAATTAATCCAGAATTCAGCCACACATACAATATGCTCTTGGAGGGTAAGCAAGTTCCCAATTTTCACCTCCAGGATGCCCTGCTATGTCACCTAGGACACCTTTGTGTTCCTTCAAGTGAGCGTGCCAAGATGATTTGGGAGGTGCCCTAGAGTCAGGTCGCTGGGCATTTCGAGGTTGAGAGAACTGTGGAAGTACTGCAAAAGTACTTCTATTGGCCAAACGTTCGACGGGATGTCGGGAAGTACATCAACTTCTGCACTTCTTGCGTCATTGCCAAGCCGACCATCAAGAAGCAAGGCCTCTATACTTTGTTTCCTACCCCTAGTCGACCTTGGGAATCCATCTCCATGGATTACATGTCGAGCCTTCCTTTTAATAAGCATGGCAATGACTATGTTTTTGTGGTCGTAGACAGATTCTCGAAGATGTCCATTATGATGGCCTGCAAGAAGAATATCACAGCAGAAGCCACTGCTAAACTCTTCTTTAAATGAGTGTGGGTACGCATTGGGATCCCACAGTCTATCATCTCAGATCGGGACTGCAGGTTCCTAAGTACATTTTGGTCCAGCCTCTGGTCAATGCTGGACAACCCCTTTCAGGTGGGCTTGGGATTCCATCCACTATATCCCATTAACGTATCCATGCAATTTGCGGCTACTCAGGCAGATTTGGCTCATGTCCAGTCTGAGGCTAACAAGGAAAATAGCTTCATTGAGCGCATTCATCACATCCACCAACAGGTTCATGACATCTTGGACAGAGGCAATGATAAGTTCAAGCAACAACATGATCAACATCGGGTGCCACACAACTTCCAAGTGGGCAACAAAGTGTGGCTACATTTGCAAAAGGAGCGCCTCGTTGGACCCCACCGCAAGCTTTTCCCGCTCCGATATGGGCCATACACCATCACCAAGGCTATAGGGGACAATGCCTTTGAGCTCAGTATTCCACCATTCCTTGGTCTGCACTGAGTGTTCAATGTGGACCGTCTTCGGCCCTACTTTCCACCTCTACTAGACAAATCTGACATGGCAGAACAACTCACACCAACAGATTTAAATCCAAACTGCATGGAACAAGCCACAATTGATCATATCATGGATACATAGATCAATCACATCTGACAAAAAAGGATACTGATATATCAAGTTGTCAAAGCAGACCAACTTCTTCACCAAGGCAAGTGGCTCACCAAGGACCAAGTTCAGCGAAAGTTTCCTCATCTCAAGGGGGAACTCAACGCAATGGGGACCATTGCTTCCTAAGGGTGGAGGAATGATCCAGGTGGATATTGGTGGCCACCCACCTAATCCACTTGGACCCCCACCATTGCTTCTTTCAGTTTCCACACAGTTTACTATTTTTAGCAGTTTTTCGAGTCATGAACTTCCTGAGCCGTTTTGAGGCCCTAAACGACGTTTTTTGGGAAAACAGGTAGTAACATAGATTTGCCTTTAATGTTGCTCACATCAAAAGTTGTAGTCCTCGGATAGATATTTCTAACTAGGTATTGATCACGTCAAACGAAGATTGTATGCTAAAGTTACGTCCCGGGGAAGTTGATGTACCAATTTACCCAAACAAGGTCCATAGTCTTGGCGTTTCATCTCCTAGGGTTAGGTCTTTGGATGTTTAAGGTTTTCCATTATTTCTCAATAATAAATAGTCCTTTGAGCCTCATTGTAACACGGTTCAGAGGCCAGTAGGTACCACATATCTTCTCAGATATAAGCTACCAACACCCTGGCTAGTTGATTTCCATTCTGTATGTAAGCATATTTCAGTCATTTGTTATTAATGAAATGAAGTTTTATTTTCATTGTATCTTTGCTTTTATGTGTATTTTTGTATTTCATTATGTTCTTGCATAAATCTGGATCATTCTTTGACCATAAAATCACTTTCCATCAGTGTGTCCTAGACCTTTCCTTATCTAATTCCCTCTTATGGCTCTTATAGGCCTCATTTTGACGTATTTTCTAAACTTTCTTTCATCGTCAATTCACCTTTCATTGGGGTTTCTTGGACCTTTCCTTTCCTAATTCCCTCTAATGGATCTTCCAGATATATTTTTGATGTCTTTTTTGAACTTCCTTTGACCATAAGTTCACCTTTCATTTAGGTTTCTTGGACCTTTCTTTGTATGATTCCCTATAATGGCTCTTCTAGGCATATTTTTGATGTCTTTGTTGAACTTTTTTTTACCACTGAATCACCTTCCATTGGGGTTTCTTAGACGTTTCCTTGTTTGATTCCCTCCCGATGGTTTCTTCTAGGCTTATTTTTTATGTCTTTTTCCTGCATTGGGGCCCCTTCTATCGGGTCAATGGATTCTTCCAAGCTGATACCTACAACAACAATCTTAGATTTACATTATTTATTCTAATTGTAACCATTCATTAGATCACCCTCCATTGATGATTTCTACCTCTGATGGCTCTTATAGCCTTATTTTCAATGAAAATCATTCATTCATTGAATCACCCGTGGTCAATTTAGAAATCCTTATGCTACGAGTTCACCTATCACAAGTTATCAACAACTTTATTCTCTTGATGACACCTCCCAATTTATAAAAATAAACGCATAACTTGAATCTTAATATCACAACAAAAAAATCAATAAACAAAACAACAAATCTTATCTACTCAATGTCGGGCGGAGACACAACCTTCCCATTTGACACTTATTCTTTGATCATCTAATCTCAACACATGTTGAACAACATCCATGAGATTAAATCATTTCCATGCTTTTCAATTCATTCATAGTATAGTAGAAAAATTCCAAATACAATAGGAAGCTCATGGTTGTAGATATCTTCCTTGGTTGGTGATAATTCACATAGTAATAAAAAAAAATGAACTCCCTAGTTATACAATTGCAATAATCCATTAACCCATTTGACATTGATCAAGATATTAAGTTTATGCCCCACATTCCTACCCTATGATTTATTTCCCATGTTGTTCCTTGGTTTTCTTGAATTACTTGAGTGTTCTACCTTCCATCCGACCCTTGTTGGTTTCCCTCGTACTGGATATATTCTCAACAATACTTGTTGTTTTCCTCTTGCATCATATTTATGCCTACATCCCTTGCGAGGTTTGGTGGGTTATCTTTCCCTCCCACCTTCTAGTTATTTTGGTCATGGAATGGCCTTGGTTGAGATGTATTCACTCAACTGATTTATGGGATCCCTTCTAGTCTTTTCAATTTAACTGATCCATTCTCATATAATTTCTTCAATATGTAAGGTCATAACCATCCATAGTTGAGTCTCTTGACCATCTTATTCTTCTTCTTTTAATATTATGTTTTTTTTTTTCATATAAACGAACCATTTGGTCCTGTATAAACTCATGCTTCTTTATCATGCAATCATGACATATTTTCATTCTACCTTTTGCTCTGATCTACTGAAATTTTGACCATGGCTTGTCCTCATTTGTTTTCTCTTATTCTTCAAGTCTATTCTTCATTGATTTGGTTTTTTCTTGTCTCTCCTTGATTTATATTCTTAGTGAGGGTACCCAACATTCCATCGACATTGTTACTTCCTTACTAAACACTAATATAGATGATGTATATACTAATTCTTCCTCCATGCAGTTATATAGGCCCATAGTGTTATGTGTAGTTGATTTTCCCAATATGTTCTTTTTAGGCCACATACCTTGGTTATTATCGATACAAATATCTCATTGATGCATTATGATTGTCCATTTTGTGAACAAGTCAATGGTTATGATGATATACTTATACCATGTTGTTTTTGCTAGCACAAAGGGTCTAATGAAGTATACCCCCTAGTGCTCAAATGGTTGCATTAGTAGTATGGGGTTGAGTTCATAATAATATTGGTTATGTGGCCTATTATTTGTTTTTCAACATTGTTCACATCCTCTTACCTTCTTGAAGCAGTCTTTAAATAACATGGACCACCAAAGTCCTACATACACAGTATCTTTTGATCCATTTTATTTGTTGAGAAATGTACCCCTCATGTTCCATATTGAGCTTCACTTGTCATTTGATCTATTTCTAATAGTTGAACACATCTTCTCATGATTCCATCCTTGCTTATCATGTACAATTTTCCTGACAAGAGATTGACTCTTAAAGCTTTATGGATTATGCTTTCTTATTGTGCAACACTTAACCCTTATCATGGTTTCCCATGTTTGAGAAAATAAAGAACATCCTCCAAATATCCTAGTGCCTCTCAAATTGGGAAAAGGTTAGCATTTGGAAAATCACCCTCTCTTCATTTTCCTTCTTTTCCATTGTCAATTCTTAACAAATGGTTTGGTCCCACATGTGATTTTCCATGTTTGACAAATATCTCAAACTCATACTCTTGGAATAAGATCAACAATCTTCTTATTCTCCCCGCTACATTTGGTATTTTCAAAATGTACTTTAATCCTTGGTGGTTAATATGAAAACTGAACTTATTTTCTAGTATATAGCCCTTGAACTTTTGTATAGGATAGATCACACCTAGAGCTTCTCTTTATGTGGGATTCTAATTCCGTGTAGTTATTTAGAGTTTCATGTTGGGACAATGGATTAGGATAGTTCATTACTTTTTCTCCTAGTTGTGTTAGGATGGCTTCGATGGTTGTTCCTAATGCATCCACATGTACATGAAAGGTTTTGTTATTATTAGGAAATCTTAAAATAGGTATTGTTTCAAACGTGTTACCAAACTGTGTTATTATCCAACACCTTAAAAATGATAAAAAGTCAATGAATAAAGTCCACGTCAAGGGGGAAACCTCCTTTTACCATATATCCAATCCCGAATACAATATGAGATGAGATAAGATGAACCTAAAACTAGGTCTCTGTGGTATATATATAGGAGACAAAGGGTACAATTATAATGAAAGGGTACAATTAAGGGTTTAAGTCAACCTACTAATATAACACCGGAAATGTAATAAGGGAGTTATTTGTTAACTACATGTAGTATGGCCAACATTTATTTTTCATAAATTGGTTTAAGTAAGTTTTTTCCTTTAAGTTCATTGCTTTCAAAGGCAAGAGGCCCTCCTTCTTGCATTAAAACTACACCAATGCCATGGCCTGAGGCATCACACTCCAAAATAAATGTTTTTGTGAAGTCAGGTGTGCTAGGACAAGAATTGTACACATAGCCTCCTTGAGTTTTTCAAAAGCTTTGGTTGCTTCTTGAGTCCAAGAAAATGATTCCTTTTATAACAATAGTGTTATATGTGCCGCTATTTGACCATAGTTCTTGACAAACTTGTGGTAATAGCCTATCAATCCTAAGAATCCTCTAAGTTTCTTCAAGGTTTTAGGAATTGGCCATTCCCTCATAGATTTAATTTTGTTAGGGTCCACTTTTACACCTTCATGAGATACAATATGACCCAAATATTCCACTTCTTTAACCCCAAAGGCACACTTGCAAGGCTTTGCATAAAGTTGTTTCTCTTCCAAAAGTTGTAGTACTTTGTCAACATGGTGTACATGCTCTTCCCACAATTTGTTGTAGATTACTATTTCATAAAAAAATACTAACCCAAATTTTCGAAGGAAGGGTTTGAAAATAGAATTCATCAAGATTTGAAATGTTGAAGGTGCATTAGTAAGTCCAAATGGCATAACCAAAAATGCATAATGGCATTCATGTGTTCATAAGGCTATTTTGGGAATGACTTCCTACCTCATTCTAATTTGATAATATCCTAGACGAAGATCCAACTTAGAAAAGATTTTTTCTCCATGCAACTCATCTAATAATTCATCAATGACGGGAATAGGAAACTTATCTTTGATGGTCATTTTGTTGAGTTGCCTATAATCTGGACACATACGCCATGAACCATCCTTCTTCGTAACCATCACAACTGGTGAAAAGGATGAAGTTTGTCTAGGTTGAATGATGCCATCCTCTAACATTTATTGGATCATACGCTCAATCTTACTCTTTTGTGCATATGAATACCTATAAGACCCAATGTTAGGTGGTACACTTATGAGTTGTAAATGAGTAGCATGATCGTGATCTTGAGTCGGTGAAAGACCCTTAGGCATGACTCCAAATACCTTGGAATGGATGTTGATAACCACTTGGAGATCCCTTGGAGTAGAGGATATAGATGCATGAACATCTAGTGAACACAATTGTGCAATTATACCACATTGTCCCTTTTCGAGTAATTTTGTCATGTTATTAGAGCTTATCACTTTAGAGGGTTTCCCTTGGATACCTCTAAGCTCAATTTCCTTACCTATTGAAGAAAATATCATGAAAAGATCTTTAAAATTAAGGGTCATTGTTCCCAATGCTTGTAACCATTGGACCCCTAATACAATATCAACACCACCTATTTGGATGACAATCATGGGACTATCTAAAAAATACTCCCTCATATTGAGCTTAATACTATGTCATAACTCTGGTGTTGGATATAGAAATCAATTGAGATCTTTTGCTAATTTGTAATTGGTGAAGTTATGGGTGCTACCAGAATCAATCAACAATGTTACCTTATTCTTTTTTATGTATCCTTGTATCTTGAGGGTTTGTGGAGAACTGATGTGAACCAATGCATGGAAATCTATTGTTGAAGTAGTCTCTTCTAGATCTAGATCTTGTGATGGTTCCAATTCTTGATCTTCTTCCTCTTCATGGTCTATGTAGAATAATTTATTCTCACCGCATTTATTCCCCTTACTATACTTGTTGTCACAATTGAAACATGGTCCTTTTTCTCTTCTTTCATCCATTTGTCGAGGTTTCAACCTTGTTGGTTGAGTGAGGTTAGGAGAGGTAACATGGTGCTCTCTATAGTTGATGGTGGCCACCCTTCTAGTAGCCATATTTTTTTTTTCCACTTTCCTTGCCATACTGAAATCTTGCTCTAGGGATTTGGGTTCGAAAAGAGCACCTCATGTTGAATGTTCTCCTTTAGAATCATGAATGTTCTTTACCGTGAGACTGAGATTTTGGAATTTTTTAATGTGCTATATAATTGGATCTTTTTGTTGAAAATTTATCAATTGACTAAAGAATGTATTTCTCTTAATATCCCCACAATGTGGTATCAATTCAGTTGTTAAAATGGACCAAGAGATAATATAATTCTCTTTTTCTTTCACAAAACCATTGATACCAAATAAATTGATCATTTTTTAAATACAAGGATGCAATAGGTACCTTTTGTAATCTTGGCACTTGGTGTAGATCAAAGTATTGCTCCATCTGGAATATCCATGTTATAGGATATTTACCATCAAACTTCCTCATAATGATCTTCGAAATGAAGTAGTTCCTTTGTGCCAACTTGAAGCCTTGATGATGTGGATCTTGGAGTAATGAATGATCATGATTTCGAGATTCAGAATTTGTGCTCTCCAAAAGTGACAAAATACTCCCCTTGTGTGATTGAGTGTCAACAACCTTGTTCCCTTATTTTCATGATTTCCTTGAATTTTGATATCTCCTTTAGGGAGTCTCTCATCTAGAGCATGAAAGGTCATGGAAGACATGGAAATTTTCAATTCCTTCATGGATTTTAGTAATCCTTCCTCAATTTTCGTTCTTATTTTCATCCATCTTCTTTTCCATTTCATTCTTATTTTCATCCATCTTCTTTTTCATTTTGTTTTCCAATTCTCTTTTGAGGAATTCCTAAGAATGTGTTAAATCCACTTGTTTCAACATACTAACACTCATTTCATCAACTTGGTTCTTTAATCGGGTTAGCCTATTTTTGAAGACTTCATTTTCTTTGGAAGTCATGTTTGAGTTTTTATGAGTACCATTATTAATTTTTGTAGAACCCTTTGCCATGTGAGAAGATGCAAATTATACTCCTCTTTTTTCACTTTATCACATATTTTGAATCACCAAAAATAGATCTTCCAATCAAAAGTTATGCCAATTATAAGTTATGTACCTTTCAAACCCTAATTTTGAGTATGTTTGGATAGTTAATCTTTGTCCTGATATATATCTAAATTTTGAACCCTTATAAATATGAAATTTGGGTTGTAATTTTCTGATATGGATTCTTAAACTCCTGAAAATTTCACTATTTGACCCTTCATTGATCAAAAGTTGTAGCAAAAATACCAAAATATCTTGTTTAAGACTAATTTCAAGATTAGTGAACAAACCCAACTTCCCTAAGATATATCTCACAGATTATAATGATTAAAAATACAAAAAAATTGTCACATGTAATTCGCTATGTCTCCTTGGGGTTCTGAAAATTTCATAGTCAGAAATTTCACACACAAAAAAAGTTACAGTGAAAATGCCAACCTGACTCTTTTAAAATTGATTTCAGGATTAATCACAAGCATTGTCTTACATGGACTATATATCTGAAAGTATAGTAAACTATAATTTTAAATTTGGACCACCTATACTAGGAGATGTCTCCACAGTCTCCACAAAATTTCACAGTCTGAAACCTCCTAGAAAAAAAAATTATAGCGAAAATCCCAAGATGACTCATTTAAAACTGAATTCAAGATGAGTCAAAACCCTACTTACATAGGATATATATCCAAAAGTATAACGACCCAGAACCTGAGAAGTTGACCACGGGTACCTTGATATGTATTCTAATTAACCTCCAATTTTTGTTGTCTAAATCGGCCCTGTTATCGCGCAAAATGTAGGTTGGGAAAAGCCTGATCCAATCCATTGGATGGAAATAATGGTGGGATATTTTACCCACTATCACCTTAGATAAACCCTCCCCTCACTTTAATCAAGGAAGAATCCAACACAAGGGGGGAGTCTCGGGTGACCCTAGGGGGGAAATGAGATGGAAAGTGATACTTGTGAAGAGGTTCCCCTATAGGTCAAGTTGATAAGTGGAAGATGGCTTGGTAACAAGTCTCGATAGTGGCTTAAGGTTTCCAAGTCTTTGAGTACCTACAAAGAGTGGTCGTACCTACCTGAGACACAAGAAAACATGAGATACAAGCTAAATAATCCAATGGACTTGCAAATCCTTCCTCAACCATCTTTTACAATTCCTTTTGGACTTGTGGGGAAACTTTCGGGTTCATTTGCCTGAGCTTTTGCTTGAAGGGTTTTGTGCCTTCCTTAAGGGGAATAGCATGTTGATTGATAGCCTCTCAGTAAGCCTTCAGATCTTTGTAAGACCAAGCGAAAGCATCCTTAAATTCTCTTACGAGGGAAATGAACATCTCTCTTTCATCGGGCATTGTTATGTTTCCAAAATTGACAAATTTTGGGGATTCCTCAGTGCCAATATTGAATTTGATGACCTCATCATCGATTTTGCTTGACGACTTCCCCTTATACATGTCATTTCGATAAAAAAGTATCTCTAAGGGGATGACACCTTTAGGTAAGGGCCCGTCAGGTAAGTCAATGATTTCAATATTTTCCCTTTCTGCTAACAAGTTTATCCGGGCTTCCGAGAATTCACCTTCATTATGGAGAAAATGAAAAATCTGGTTTTCATTATAAAAAACATGTCAATGTTCCAAGTTATGAGGTAGTGAAGCCCTGAAATTTACTTCCACTTTATAGAAACTAATCTCTTTGAAAAGTTGTAAGGTAGATGGGGAAACAACAAGGTTCTTTTCCAACTGATTCCCTTCCCTAAGGATGGCTTCAATCGAAAAGTTATCAAATTTCTTCATGACATCCGAGATGGCATCTATGTAGTGTTTCAACCTTGGGTTCTTAGCAATGAATTTCTTGTTAACCCGTGAAACGATCAAGACCGAGTCTCCTCTTATGTGCATGGACTTGATGTTCATATCAATGGCAAGGTTTATGGCCAGGATAAGGGCTTCATACTCGGTGATGTTGTTTGTACACTTAAACTCAAGCCTGTACGAGAACATGGCAGTCTTGTTATCTTGTGATCTCAAGAATATTCATATGCTTGAGCCTGAGCTTGAATGTGCACCATCAAAGTCTAAGCCCCAAGATCCTTCCTTATTTTCTTCGTCTAGAAAAATGGAGTTTTCCAAAATGAAGGTGTTGTTTATTCCTTCATCCAGAACCTAATGGGTTATGTTGGTGTGGTCTTTTGCAAAGTCTTCTTTTTTTATCTTGTCTGGGGAAAAAAAAAAATCTTCATTTTTTATGACACCGACTTCCTTCTCTCTACATGGATCTATTAGAAAATTTTAAATATGTTGCAAAAACGTTTCTTCCTTGCCACTTGTTTCCTTTCAATTTTCAAAATCTCATTTATTTTGGGTGGCATCTTTTCAGATGTTGGTTCTTTATCTTTCCCCAATAAACACATCATGCGACCAACATCTTGTTTAGCAGCCTCCTCTCGTTCCCTCTGTAGGTATGTCCTGATATTGTGGGGAGGATCTGGTATGAAAAATTCATCAACTTGATTTATTTGAACGATTTCCTCAAGACAATCCTCATCTTGGCCGAGAGACGAGGTCATGTTCTCCTCTATCTCACACGCCCTTTCCTGGGCTTCAAGTAAGGTTGTAGGACGTCCCTTTCCAATTAGAATTTTGCATGGGGTATTTCATGGTTGACATGTAGTACTTGAGGATGGTACTCTAAGAACGTCTGAAATCCTGAGGAAAACTCCCCATGAGGGTATTGAACCTATCATTGAAATCCCTTATACTTTCTCCTAACTTTATTTTGTAGTTATAGACTTGATCATAAAGGGACTGGCAATCTTTGATTTTTTCGAATCTTTTGGAAAAATGTTCTTAAAAAGATCCCAACTCGTGGTTATTCCTAGAAGAATACTATCATACCATTCCTTATCCCTTCCGACAAGAGTGTAGGAGAAGAGTCTCATCTGGACATCTTCATGTTGGTCATAGGGTTCAAGAGTGTGAAGGAAGGAATCTAAGTGATCTTCGGATGTAACAAGATCATCTCCCAAAAATTTGGGGAGCCACTCCTTAAAGTCCCTTGGGAGTTTGTGAGGAGACCCAGGGATATTTGTCATGTTTAAAGGTTTGTGTGAATCTTTAAACCATAGTCTCCATGTAGTACTTGGTGAACTGGGAACGGATGAGAGTGGAGGTGTAGAGGTAGTAGGTGAATATGGAGGGCTAAGAGAGGTAGATGGACAATCATGGGAAGTGGGAGATGATGGAGGACTAGACCATTTTGGTGAAGGCTTGTGATGCTTGGAAGTTTTTTGGGGGGTCGGGTAATGCCCCTTTCGGGTATGTCCCATAATGTAGTCACCAAATGAGCTTTAGGACAATCTTATCAAGGGTGGAAGGAGAATGTCCTTCAAGTGGAGTCGTCGGGCAAGCTAGGGATAAAGGCTTCGGGGTAGAATCTTGCCAAAGTGTTGTTAGGGAACGAAAGAGGATTCAAAATCCTCCATGGAAACGACACCAAAATGTTATCGTGCAAACTGTAGGTTGGGAAAATCCCAACCCAATTCACTAGATGGCAATAACGATGGGAGAGTTTACCCACTGTCACCTCATATAAATTGTCCCCTCGCTTTAGTGAAGGAAGGATCCAACACAAGGGGGGAGTCTCAAGTGACCCTAGGGGGAAAATGAGATGGAAAGTGATACTTATGAAGAGGTTCCCCTATAGGTCAATTTGCTAAATGGAAGATGGCTTGGTAACAAGTCTCGAGAATGGTTTAAGGTTGCCAAGTCTTTGAGTACCTGCAAAGCGTGGTTGTACATGCCCAACACACAAGAAAACACAAGGTACAAGATAAATAATCTAATGGACAATCAAGTTAAGCTTGTTGTCCCTATTTACTACAATCAACAAGAATATATGTCAGGGAATAAATGACAGTTAAAAGTTGTTATTAAGATGTTTAAAGTCTATTAAATGATGCAAGAGATAAGCTAGCAAGTACTAAAATAACTCAAGTATGAAAGCATAAGACTTTAGAAACAAAGCAAGGTTTTTGTAAACAAGTATTGCAGAGATATATTATCATCCTTATGTTTGTAGCGAACTATTGCTAAAACATAAAATTTCAACCCACAAAAAGTACAATTAATCCACCCAAAAAGTGCACTGAGATTAGTAGAGTATTACAATAGCTTGCTAGCAAATTTTGATGGTTGAAATGTGAGTTATGAATAAAAAAGAGAATGGTTTGTTAAAGCCCTAATGTATGTAAATTTAATTTAGTTATGGCTCCAAAAATACCATGTAGACTCAAATTCGCTAGAGGTTTTAGCAACCTCAGAGCATCAACAATAGATTCCAACTTGAACAATATTAATATCTCACTAAATCACGTTTACCAATGGAAACAATTTATTTCTCCAATGCAAACTTCAGATTAGTGCCTTTTAAAAATGGGTGAAAGGAGTCTTGAAAGCATGAGTTAGATCAACAAAATACCTAGGGGTGTAAACCCTCTTACTCCCTAGGGTATGCAAATCAAACTAAGGTAAATCAAGGAGGGTGTACACCCTTGTACTCCTCCTAGCAACCTTACAACAAAAGACTTGTAAATTGGCAAATGAGATTAACCTTAATGGAGGGTGTATGCACTTAAAATCCTCCTAGGGTTTCAACCAACAATAACCATGAAAAGAGCAAGAAGAATTAACAATTGTAGTTTTTCCTTACCAATTTCAAGAGAGATGCAAGAACAAACCCTAGTTCAACAAGTAAATTATCATTCATAAGAAAGAGAAGAAGTCTCCAAGAGGTGTGCACCACCTTAGATCAATCATTCACCAAGAGATATCACCGAAAATTATTTGCACAAGAGAGAGATGCCAAAATTCCCAAGTAGGGCGCAAATTTCTTCCACAAGTCCTCTCACAATGGGAGAGCTATGATATGAAAATGAAATGAAATGATCTCTATTTATACAAATCCTACTACAAGTGTTTGTCCACTTAATTTTAGGGTAAACCACAATGTAATGGGACAACAACCCTTACTTTGACCCTTTACATTATAAAATTTAAAATTAACCCTAAAATTCACATAAGAAGCATGATGTCACCCCTTTAGGGCAATGTTTTGGCACTTTCTCGAGTCATTGGAGTGGAAAGTGAAAGTTTTCGGGCCCTTCGGGCCTTCCCTTTCATGTGCTAGGCCTTTCTCCTCCAAATCAAACCCTCGTCCATCAAAACGTGCCAAGTGTCAAGTCAACCAACACCACCACCCCAACCCTAGCCCTAGGGTGACGTCAACCTCCTCAAAAGTGACATTTTATCCTCAAGAGCAAATCGTTGGGCTAGAAAAGGGTTGGGTTAGGTCCTCCAAGGTGTATCCTCATACCTATGAAAGTTGTCATCTTCATCTAGTGTGTGGGCCATGGCATCCAACCTGTGGGATGCAAGCCCCAAGGAATCCCAAGCTAGGCTTGTATGTCCAAATTTGTCTATCAACTAGGTCCCACAAAGACAATTAATACACCCTCCAAGGATCTCAAGTCAAATGCATCATGATAAGTAAATCAAATTAATAAAAGATCCATTTGAACATATATATCCAAACTACCTCATCAAAATAAACAAGTGCTCAAAGACCCTATGCAATTTGTCAAGTTTAGGTATGGGAGGGTTGAAAAAGTGACCTATTGGGTGAATCGTACCTGAAGTTTAGGAGTCTTTTCCAAGCGGGGCCCTCTCTAATACATGTGGACAAAGTGACATGGATGGAGGAAAGACTCTTGGGCATGGGTTTCATGACATACAAGGGACCGTAGTATCTCATTTATGGGTGTCTTTGTAGAGTGTGTGCTACACCTTCGTTTTCAATGCAACCTTTTTCCAAGCCCATTTATTGTCTTTTATTCTTTTTAAGATGTTTCCAAGTTGAAGCCAAGGTGGGGCTTCTACCTAAGCATGAAAAATGGTGTCCACCTTGACTCTGCCCTAGTCACAACATGCTTCCCCAAGTTGAAACCGAGAGTGGGGTTTCTACCTAAGCATGAAAAACAATTCCTACACATGCTCCACCTTGGTTGGCATTTTGCATTAGTTATTTTTTTACAAGTCCCATAAGTTTCTTATGAGAGACATTTCATTTTCCTCGGGATCCCTGGACAAGCATCTAGAAGGTTTGTGATTGGATTTTATATTTTTCTAGCTACAAGCCTCTAGGTCTTCAGCCCCTTCTTCCCATGAAATGAGCGACAATCCCTTCTTGGGTCAATATACCCGAAAATCTTAAAAGGTAAGGAGATGGGGGGATGAAGTGTACAAAATGACAAGTATGGTCAGGAATGGCATGATGACTCATCAAGAGGACATCCCAGTAGAAAACCTATCCCTAAGGGTGACCCACTTACTAGGGCACAATGTCAACCACCAAAGTGAACCAGGGCAAGGAGCATAATGTCCAAGCAAAAGTTACATAATCAAAAGTAGTTATAAATGCAACAAACTCAAATGCCTCAAATATTGAAATGAAACTCACCATCATACCTAGCTTGTACCTCATGGAGCAAGACCCAATGTCTTCCAGAAGCTAGCTGATGTGGTGGATACCGTTGTGATGAACTTTGAATTGTGGTGGCGAGGTGGGTCTCTTTCTGTTCAAGTGGACATTGTTGGTCAAGCTATCTCTCGATAGTCCATGTATGTAACCTGAGGGCCTCGAGACATCATCTCCCAATAAC
>ML778071.1:997275-1008201 GCA_009831015.1 Picea engelmannii | reverse complement strand
AAGATATGAAGACCATGAAGTGTGGGATTGACCTCATTTTGAGGATCATTCCTTATCTTTTGCAAACTGAATTTTGACTTTCTATCTTTAGCATATCTGATCCATGCTTTTAGGATCTCAAAACTATATTGTAAAGCTATAAATCTAAAGGTAGACGATGAACTAAAGGTTTGATTTTGAGTTCTATATGTTACTGTTTTGTATGAAAGACACTTTCTTTAATATATCAGCCTGCAAGTTTCTTTCATTTGTTACTGTCAGATCTTCTTTCATCTTTGTCTATGCTTATGAGTGGAATTAGTTCTTTTGTCTCTGTTTAATGATCCTATGGTAACTGTCATCTTACTTTTGATTGTTAAGCAAGAATCACAAGCATCTTTGGCTAGTTTGTTGACCCATCATATATATGGTTTTATGTATGTTTTGGTTAATTGATTAGTTTTCTTATCCCTTTGTTATACAAACCTATCTGACAATAGTTCTTGAAGGCCTTGTGTTGCATGATTATAGTTAAGACTGTCTTGAGAATACAATCTAGAGGTTAAGATATTCATCTTGATCCAAAACCCACACCTATTATTGAGAAAATAGTTTCCAAAAAGATTGAGTTACCAGGCATCTTTGACTTATAGCCTAGGAGAGTTTCCTGGAGTGATAACAACTATAACATGCCTCTAGCCTTTACCACCTCTAGTGGTATCTTATTCATGTTAATGAATTTAAATAATACCATATTGTGTATTATAAAATTCTATCAGAGAAATTATCACCTGAAATTCTCTTTCGAAATTATGCAACATAATTTCAAAAGAGAAATAGCACCTGTATAGATTCCATAGAATGAATTTGATGTTACCTGACTAGATGATGATAGTATAATATTTCATGATTCTTTTATCAAACTTATAACCAACACTTCAACTTTTTTTTGCTTCCTTCCATATGCATCAACATCATCAACAACACTTGCAACATGAAAGAATTCTTTCCTTTGGATGTCCCAACAAGCCATAACATACTTTCTTCCACATAAATTGCAGCAACTTCCTTATCCATGTACAAATTTTCCTTTCTAATCCCATAAGTCTTCAATTCTTCCTGGATTCCTGAATCTTCTTGTGCTTTCATTGTAGTTATTGTACATGATTAGTTCTGACCTGAGCAATTTCTATCCAATCACTCTTGGTTGCCTTCACATTTCCAGTCACATACTAAGCTGAAATTAACCTTAATCTTTCATTAATTTCCTGGATCCAACTATTCCAACTCATACTTGGATGAATTAAAATTCCAACCCAAGTTGTTTTATAGACTTTGGATTCTTCAACATCCATTTAATTTTTCGAACTGAACTATAGTACTTGAGGTTTCTTGTACCTTCTCTTCTCTTTGACTACTAGTCTCAAACTTGACTTACATAACCAATATCTATTCATACTGTAAGGATGGACATATTCCCCCTTTGTTAGTTTCATATAATTATTTGACATCCATCTCTTTTTTTTGCTTCTTTTTTTTTTGAGACATTTCTTCAGCTGCATTGCTGAAATTTCTCTTATAGCTACAACCCTGGGAATTCCATGGACTGTTCTCATATTTCTTCTTTATCCAGAAAAGGGAATTCCTTGTGATGGTATTCTAATACAATATGGTGTTGGTCCAACCAATCCATAGTGATTTAACAGTCATATGAAACCAAAGGAAGGATGTTCCAATCTGCCTTGGTGCTAAGCCTAATCATGTCCATTGGACCTGACTTAACCAATTCAATTACTTTTCTCTTGGATCCTGTAGCCAACTGTACCAGCCAATATTTCCCATGCTTTCTTCTTGGAAATTCAAATCTTTCAATGCATGGTTATTGACCATACCTTCTACTTCAATCATGTGTGATTGAAACTCTACTTTCTTGTTGTCCTAGCTGCATAGGTCCTTGGTACACTTCCAATGCCAACCCCCTCTTCCTCCCAGGCTGCATGACCTCCTGGCCTAGGATCGATCAATTTGGACTTGGATTGGCTCTCAAGCTCCTGCTGAGCCCCAAAACCTTATTCGCGGGATTTTGTTTCCTTCCTCGTGCTCGAAATAGTGAATGAGGATCTTTTCAAAACCCACAAAATCCTTTAAGGTACCCTGTGCTAAGTTGGGGGCCAATCCCATGATACCCGAGGAATTTTGGGACTTCTCACTCCACCTGGTGTAGGTATGAACTCACCTAACCTTTCAGGTGTTTCTCTAAGCTTCTTATGCTTCCAAATTCAACTTTCAGGACCTATCCCTTTTTTCCTTCGGTGGTGATAGCATATGACCACGGATATGACCAGGTGCCAAACCAACAGGCACTTACTCTATGCTTCAGAGTTTCGTGCTTTGGGTGTTTTCAACTCACCACAATGCCAATCTTCCGAACTCCAAACTCACAAAGTATGCAACTGACGTGAGAGGGATCAATGGTCCCTTCTTTCTATCCAAATCAACAACCAAAAATAGCTTTGGGACTCTGTGCTTCAGGATTTTTAAAGTATTCAATACCACAAACTTTCAGAGTGACAACTCTCCAGAGTGTCATATATTCTAACACGCGTCCACGACTGTCAACGATCATGATGAGCTCTAGCGCTTCGACCTTCAGGATTTCTCAACCCATGCGACCCCACTTTCCTCCGAAGTGGCTATCCTTCAAAGTGAAGGATATGATGACACTTTTCCTCTGTCGATGGATGATGCAAATGAACTACAAATCTCCGGCCTTTGAGAGTTGTTGCTCAACCCAACTCCATCTTCCTTCGGAGTGTTGCTACTCTGGAGTGAAGGATATGGTGACACATGTCCCCACAATATCAACATCCCAGATCTTCTTCGACTACCAATGACTTCGTAAGTTCTCCACCCTTTTGCACTAGCTTCCTCCGAAATGAAAGATCTTCTGCCACATGTCTCAAAACGACGGATGGTTGAGATATTCTTCGCTACTACAGGCTTCAGGGATTTTTGAAGTACCACACTTCAAATCCTCCATAGTTAACAATCAACTATCATGTAACCTCCTACGCCAATGGCTAGGATTTACTTCTGCACTTCGAGACTTCGATAGTTTTTCACACTCCTCGATTGAAATCTCCTGTAGTGTTGTCACTCCGGATTTCATGATCTGTTGACATGTATTTTCGGGTGCCAATGGCCAGGATCTACTCCGACCTTCGGAGCTTAAAAAATTTCAGTCTCCTGTGCACTCGAGCTCTAAATGCCTGAATTTCACGAAGTTCGAAGGACTTCAGGAATTAACCTTCATGCAACTTACCTAGATTCGAAGACTCTCTAACCTTCATGCTCAGATCCAACGGCTGGGATACATCTTCCTACTCTACGCGCTCCTCCTTGTCTAGATGTAGATATTTGATGGTCTAGATCAAATCTCACAGCCAATCTGACAATTGTATTAGAGCTCCTCCCTCCTGAGCTTTGTTACTCCCTTATGATGAAGGAACTTTGAAAAGATTCAAAGGTTGCAGAATTTTATTCGTCTGCAATCCTGAATGCTTGGATCTGGACTATGCTTATGAGAAAATGATATCCCTCCTGAGCTCTTGAACTTGAAGCAAGTTCGTCTGCGCGCACTTGCATTATATCTCCTGAGCTTCGAAATTTCTCTGACTTCCAAAGGGTCTCAATGCTTTGCTTCCTCAAAGGAATCTTGCACCCTCCTAGGACTCCATGTACTCCTTGAACTAGCTCTATGTACACCTAACAGAGCTTACAGGGTTTTCAATAACACTAGTTGTGCCTCCTCTGCATAGACTTTTCTTACTTCTTTTGATGCAGTTTTCTCAATCAAGAATCTTCACGGTTCCTTCTCTAAGAATTTTTCTCTTCTTAAAACAAGAGTTCCGGCACTAGCCCCCTTTTTCTTCGGTCCCCAAATAATGTGACTACAAGTCATGACCAAGCACTAAGCCAATAGGCTCTTATCCGAAACTTCTTCACTTCAGAACTTCTGGATTTGGATAATTTCACACCTTCTCCCATTTATTTTTAGCATCGAGCTGGAAAACACGTGGAGTGGGGTGGATCTACGGTCCATGGCTCCTTAGGAACAGATGGCTGAGATTTACTATGGAGCTCCAACTTCATGAGTTTTCGAAGTATCGCTGCATAGATCCGTCGGAGTGTCGGACTGATGAATTCACAAACAACACATCAACAGTCTACGCCTTCTTGTTAACCAATGAATACGATCAACTCCATGACTCCAACTTCAGGAGTTTTGAACTGTCCATACTATCAATTCTTTCAGAGTGTCAAGTCTCTAGACTACCACATTTGTTTCCGCATCTCCTCCATGATCAACAGTCAAGGTAGACTCTCGCCTTCGGGCCTTTGGGAGTCTTCATACTTAAACACTTGTTGACCAAGTTCCTCCAGAGTGCCAAGTCTCCAGACTTCCCGATATGGTTCCACGCGTCCACTTTGAACATTAGGGACCCCACTAACCATGCTCAAGAAGAGTGCTACATGGTGGAATACTAGAAGTGAACACGTGGCCCAATCAGATGGGTGACACGTGTTACATTCTCACTGGAATTTCAATATTCCAAAGGTTCTTAACTCACTGACATGTGGTACACATCCCATGTGTCCACGTCATCCTAGATGACGTTAGCAAGCCACGTCACTTTGGGCCTTCGGGCTTTGGGACTTTGCAAGATTTCTCACTAGCACACTTCAATTCTCTCGAATGTCAAACTCCCGAATACATTGATCTGCTAACACATGCCTCCTTTAACGAATGGTCTGGATTAACTTCAGACTTCAGGACTTCAAGATTTTTCACTCCGGCACACTCCATTTCTCCCGAAGTGTTGAACTTTCGAACTGTTGTGAGATCTATGACTCACAATCTCTTGCGCTCAGATTTGATGGCTGAGATTTGTTCTTCACTGTTGTTCCTTACCTCTTTCTCTTGACTCAATCTAATGGCTCTGATATGTCTTTGTTTGAGCCAATGTTCAAGCACTTTTCCCCAGATCTACGGCATAGATCTCCTTCGAGACTTTGAAGCTTCGACATTTTTTCTCCCTTTTACAACAAGTAACTTCAAACAGTCGTAGCTACGAAGTCCTGAAGGACTTCATTTCTTAACCACCATGCTCATTTTCCCCGATCTGATAGTTGTGATGGATCCTCCTTCTTCCAAATATATTCTACAGTCCAAATTATAAACTTTGTGGCCCAATACCATGGTTGCAGTGGTATCCTTCCTCTGTAGGTTTTCTTGAACTACTATAGTTCCTGAGCTTCTAAACATGGTCCAAGTGTTCACATGGTGCCTTCTTGACACTCATGAATGATTTTAAATTCAAATTTTGTCCCTCTCAATAACAATTCACCCTGAATCCTTTGCTTCATTAACCACTTATCTGACCCATCCAAGCTCAATGTTGAAACCATGGCTCTAATACCATTTTGTAACATCCCCAACCACCAACAGGTCGAGCAACATCACTGAGTAAAAAACAAATTCTCTGATACCATTTTGTAACATCCTTGGCCACCAATAGGTTGGCCATGCTACCTCATAGAAACAACAATTATCATCTGCATATATATATAAAAATAAACATAAAACATATTATGCTAATACACAGACTAATGCAGAATAATAGTAAGCCTATACATACAACATATACAAGAAATACTCATCAATATAGCATGTACAAATACAGAACATGTAAATGAAGAGAGGTTTGGTACTTATATTTTAATTGAAGTACACAAACTACCTGCAGACCTTCCACGAACCTCCCAGTCATAAACACGGTTTCTCGTTACTCTCAGCAGTGAGTCACCCTTGAGATGGGACTAAACTCCACCCAAGTAAAGGGATTCCTAGTCTAGGCAGGGACAACAGGAAGTTGCATAGTAAAATAGGAAGGATTTCCTCCAAGGAGCCACTTATGCCCACAACTCACAGAATCTCATTCCCCATATGCCTGTCCCACACTAGGAGTATACACCTTCACTGTCCCACATTCCATCAACTACTTCACCTCCCTTTCTGAGGCTTCAACAACAGGCCAAATCATAAATTCTCAAAGCTTTGTAGTTGCTACTAGACTCCCTCCAGAAGAACTCACTTCCTCAACACACTCTCTCACCTGGAGAGAGTTTCTCATAGGCCTGAAAACCTGCTTCTTCTATCCATGAGCTTGATAACTCACTTATTCACTCCTTCTCCTCAAAACACGGGCATGTTGATGAAAACAACAACAAATGGATGTGGGGAATGGTAATGAAAGAGCAATACGCAGGAAACCCACAGGGTACAGGTGTCTCAAGGGTATCAATTTAGGCTTGTAGTAGAGATTCAAGGTGGTTAAGGAATTCAACTATGGAGGAAATGAATCTCTGCATGCTTTCTCAGTGCATGATTTAATGGGGCAACCCCTGGACATAATCCTCTAAATGGACAGAAGGGAGAGAGTGGTGAGAATGGTGAGAGCGCCTCCATAAATATGCACGCATCTTGGATGACACTTGGCTCTCCAGGAGCACATTCCTCTCCACTTGGCAATTGTTCCACTCCCCAAAGGAACTTAGGATAAATTAATATCCTCTTTATATCCTTTATAATAATAATTATATATTATTGATACCGGTGGATATTGGTGGCCACCCACCTATTCCATCTAGCTCCTCATGTCTGTTTTTGTTCAATACATTCTTTTGTACTAAGTTGTAATTGTGGGTTCTACACTTATGGGGATATTTGAATCCCCACACATCTTCCAGGTGGATATGGATGGCCTCTCACCTAATCCAACTGGCTTATTTTGTATGTTTTCATGTCAGCACATCTTGTTGTACTTCTGGGGCCGTTTTGGGGCCCTAAACGTTGTTTTTTTGGCTCGCCATAGTCAAACTCTAGACAGAGTAAAATTTTGATGGTAGAATGTGTATTTTTCTGAAAGACCTTTCCAACGAGCTATCATGCACCTAAAATGGAGGTCGTGTGCAAGAGTTACGGCCCTAGGAAGTTGAGGTACTGAATTACACCAACTTACCCATAGGGCCCACATGACTTTTGGCATTTCACCTTCTAGGGTTAGTTTTTTGGATGATAGGGTTTTGGAATTCATGAGTAATATCAAAAAAACCTATGGAGCCTCATTGTAATCCATTATGCTCAGACGGATGCACATAGAAGCCACATCTCTTCTCAGATATAGCTACCACGATTCGAGCAAGTTTTCAGTTCTATAGTTTTACAGTTTTATCCTATTTCACTATTTAATAGAATATATTGTTCACTAGATATTTGTGTTATTCTCCATATCTCTTTGTTTATTGTATTCAATCTGTTAATCAATTTGTTTCTCTCCTAAATCTAGATCAGTGGTATCAGAGAGATTTTCTCTTCATTTATTTTTCTTCGTGCATGTCCCTAACAAGATATGAGTACAAAAAGTTGGGACTCGAACCAATCGAGCCATTACCAGATCGGTCGTGTCGATCCTGAAAAAAACCCACAGGGGATGAAAAGAAACATGATGGAGCAGGAGATCCTATTAAAATGTTTCTCAAGGAATCCCTTGCGCAGCAAAGGAACGAAATGATGGACAAGTTTGCGCAGATCCTTCGACAACTACCCATAGGAGAAGCATCTTCATCAAGCGGCCATGCAACCCCCTTCAAGATCCATGTTAATTTTGATATTACATTATTTGAAGGACTGATAGATGTTGTAGATAAATGGTTGAATCTGCTCGAAGGATATTTTTCAGTCCACAATTTTTCTGATAGGGAAAAGATCACTTTTGCACTCCTCAAGGTTGTTCCCCATGTTAAATATTGGTGGGATACTTACTCTAAACAAAGGGCCATGGAGGAATCTACAATGTTTGTGGTGACCTCTACATGTAAAGAAAAATTTACCCTGTTGGAAGTTATGAGGACCAGTACACTATATGGACAACCCTACGTCATAAAAGGGACCAAACAATACCAGATTTCACCAATATATTCCATACCCTACGCACCAAATTGGGTATCAAAGACTCTGAGATTCATCTAGTTCTCAAATACCGTGGTTGTTTGGATATATACATTCAAACAAAAATGGAGTTCCTGGACATTGCCTCTTTTGGCACGACTTATAGATACGTTGTCAAGATCGAGCAAACATTTAAATAGAAATGACGAGAGTTTGGACTTGCAAACCCCTCATAGTCGAAGCAGGGAAAAGGCAGCCCCAACCCACACAACAAGGAACCAAGTCAAGATGGAATCCCTCAGGATAACCACTCCAATAAGCAACACAAGAAGGGAAATGATCAGACGAAGAAGGACACGGGAAAATGGTGTGAGTACAATAAAATTCCTTGGCACAACACCGAAGAATGTTTCTCTAAGCAGTCCCTCATGGTCGAGCTGAAGGATTCCAAGTCGGAATCCGATTCTGATTCTAAGTCAAATCCTGAAGGAGGGAAGAGGATTATTGATGTTGAACCTAGTGCCATTGTCACTACCACCAAAGTCTGACCAAGAGAACCAAAAGAATCAAAGGAAGGGGAATGCCTCTTTCACTCACAGATGTGGGTCATGGGGGATCCAATTCATTGCATTGTCGACAGTGGTAGTAAGAAGAACATGATTTCAGTAGAGGTTTTCAAGCGAATGGATCTTCCAACGACACCACACCCCCATCCCTACACCATTGGCTAGATTCGCCAAGGAAGAGATCTTTGTGTCATCCAATAGTGTCGTCTGCCCTAGGACATAAAGCATTTCAAGGATGAGGTATTGTGTGATATTTCTCCCCTTGAAGTTTGTGATGTTCTTTTAGGACAACCATATTTGTGGAAGCATCATGTTGTGTATGAGTCTAGACCCCGCAGTGTTATTATTACTTTGGGTAGACAATTGTATAGGATCCCAGAGATAGCACCACCTACTGCTATTTATTTAATCTTTGCTAAGCAATGCAGTAAGGTCATTTCATAGACTGGGAAGTTCATCTTCTTTGTGATCCATGCTCACAATAAGTAGAAGGTTGCCGCCACATTTGTGGCCTCTACACAACTCCTCTCCTTGAAGCACAAGAAGGTGGAAGGGATCATGGAAGAATACAAAGACATATTATCCTCACCTACAAGGGTACCGACACACTACCAAGTTAAGAATGTTAAAATATTGTGTAACTGCAAAGAATATTCTTATCCCCTTTTGTGGATAAAGTAAAAGATAAAATATATTTATTACTCATTAGATCAATCCCCTTTTGTGGATTGATCATGTCGGACATTGTAATTGACCAAATCCCATTTTACGGATTGGTCAAACCCTAATTCTAACCACCTGGAATGAGAAGTAGGCCCCTAGATTAAATAAACGTGGTTCTAACCACCCAGAATGAGAAGTCGGCCCTGCCAGTGAAAAGACACTTCTGTTCACACCTGCCACATTGTATAAATAAGAGAGGCTAGTGCCTCATTTACACACTCACTCAGCTCAATCATCTAGTGCACAAGTATTGAAGGAAGTTGCAGTTACCAGTTTCCTGAAGAAGGAAGAGAGAGAGAGAGGTGCATCCTTAGGAGATGAATTTATGTGTTGTTTGGTTCATTGTCTTGGCATTGTATTGACTATCTATATTAAGGAAGTTTTGTTGGGTTTTCTTCCCCATGAAGGTTTCCTAGGATAAATGTTGTGTATCTTGTGATTGTGTTTCTCTCAGTGATCCTATCTATGTTATTGTTATCTAGTAAATTGAAAGTAACCTCATAATAGTATAAACTTTAACATGGTTTCAGAGCTAAGATGAAGAGAGCATCTTTCACAGGAAAAAGAAAAATGTCACTGTTGTCGTACAAGAAAATTAGGGCTTTTTATTTAAGAAGAATTTCAGCCCCAAAACCATCTAGAAAAGTGTGCCCTACCTCAAGGAACATTTTGGCATCCTCAGTGCAATTTTTCAGTGCCTATATCTCCCAGAAAGTGAAACCCTAGTTTTTACAAAGTACCAGAAGTACCAAAAAACCAGAGTACCATACCACACCAGGCTACTCGCCTCAGCCAAGCACACCTCTTGGTAAGTTCAAAATTCAATTCTGAGCATTTTCATTTTTTGTTCATTTTTCTAGCTCCAGATAAAAGATGTCTGCAAGCACTAAGCTTGTTGAAGAGCTAGAAGGTGTGGAAAACTTTTGTGCCTGGAAGTATAGGATTGCACTCATTCTTGAAGAGAATGACCTAGCAATATTCATTAAAGAGAATGCACCAGAACCTGTCGATGTTGCAACTAAAGAAAACACCAAAAATACACAGTTAGGGCCAATAGAATCATTGCAGATTCTATCAAAGATCACTTGATTCCTCAAGTGGCCTCAAAGAAGACTCCAAAAGAAATGTTTGATGCCCAAACCTGATTATATGAAGGAAGGAACGTCAATCAGAAGATGAATCTAAGAACTCAATTCAAGAATACAAGGATGCAGAAAGAAGAAACAATTTAGGAATATTTCTCCAAAATATCACAATTGAAAGAACAACTAGAAGCTAACTCCGTAAGCATTACAAATAAAAAGAAATGTGTTTCAAATATCGGATGCTACAACTGTCAAAAGTTGGGACACTTTTCCTATGTCTGTCCTCAACAAAAAGGGAAAAGAAAGTATCAAGCACATGTGGTAGAGGAAGAGGAATCTCCTCCCTCAAAGAAAGCTTTAGCACAAATTGAGGGTCATGTACTTTAAGTTGAAGATAGTTGATCTGAAGAAAGATAGAAAATGGTGGAGTCCATGGAGCCTCCCCACACAAAAACAAAATATAGGTATTCATGTTTATTTCTAGTATCTTGTTTACTTTAATACTTTATCATTACAAGTTAGATATTTTTGTGAGAATGTTAATTAACCTCATTTTACTTCA
>ML778071.1:982781-996291 GCA_009831015.1 Picea engelmannii | reverse complement strand
TAAGAGGGAGTGTTAAAATATTGTGTAACTGCAAATAATACTCTTATCCCATTTTGTGGATAAAGTAAAAGATAAAATATATTTATTATTGATTAGATCAATCCCCTTTTGTGGATTGATCATGTCGGGCATTGTAATTGACCAAATCCCCTTTTGCAGATTGGTCAAACCCTAATTCTAACCACCAAAATGAGAAGTTGGCCCCCAGATTAAATAAAGGTGGTTCTAACCACCCAGAAAGAGAAGTCGGCCCTGCCAGTGAAAAGACACTTTTGTTCATACTTGCTAGATTGTATAAATAAGAGAGGCCAATGCCTCATTTACACACTCACTCAGCTCACTCATATAGTGTGCAAGTATTGAAGGAAGTTGCAGTTACTAGTTGTCGGAAGAAGGAAGAGAGAGAGAGAGGCACATCCTTGGGAGAGGAATTTATGTGTTGTTTGGTTCATTGTCTTAGCATTGTATTGGTTATCTATATTAAGGAAGTTTTGTTGGGTTTTCTTCCCCATGAGGGTTTCCCAAGATATATGTTGTGTATCTTGTGATTGTGTTTCTCTCGGTGATCCTATATATGCTATTGTTATCTAGTAAATTGAAAGTAACATAATAATAGCAGAAATTTTAACAAAGAATCCAATTGATCTGACCCTCGACGCACCTCTACCTAATGGAATAGTCTATTGGTGCTTGTAGATGGAGAATGATGAAATCAGGCATCAAATCTGAGAGCTTCCTCAAATGGGCCACATGAAGCCCAACTCCTCCTCTTTCGGAAGCTTGATTGTACTGGTGCAGAAGAAGGACGAGATTTGGCAACTCTACATTGATTACAGAGCCTTAAACAAAATCACATTCATGAACCGCTACCCCATTCCCAAGATTGATGACCTTATTGACCAACTCGAGGGGGGAAATTTCTTCAGCAAGATTGAGCTAAATTCTAGCTGCCACTAGGTTCCCATCGAACCAACTGATGTATGGAAGACAACCTTCAAGTCTAAACAAGGTCTCTATGAATGGCTAGTCATGCCCTTTGTATTAACAAATGGATCAACTACTTTCATGAGGTTGATGGATGACGTGTTGAGACCCTTCACCAAATACTTTGTGGTGGTATATTTGTATGAAATCCTCACCTTCAACAGAATGTGGGAGGAGAACATGCGGCATATTCAACAGGTTTTGAGCACTCTGCGGCAACACAAGTTGTATGACAACTTGGAGAAATTCTCTTTTGGCATGAACATGGTCCAATAATTGGGATACATTGTTGATGAGCATGGGGTACATGTTGATCCAACTAAGATCCATGTCATCTATGACTGGCCATCCCCAACCACACTGATCGAGCTTCGAATTTTTTTTAGGCTAGGCAACTTCTACCAATGGTTCATGTTGGGATTCTCCCATATTACATGGGCCCTCATCTAGGTGACCAAGGGCGGTGGTAGGGCCAAGTTTGTGTGGGGGGAGGAGAAACAATGAGAATTCGATGATCTGAAGAATCAATTTTGCTCATCTCCAATACTCTCCTTTCTTGATATGCAACAATCATTCGAGATTGATACTGATGCCTCTAACTATGTTGTGAGTGCAATTCTCACTCAGCACGAGAATCCAGTGGCATACCATAGTGAGACACTCTCTGATACTGTCCAGAAATACCCCACCTATGACAAGGAAATGTATTCCATTGTACAAGCTTGTCGTCTATGGAAACATTAAATTATGCGAAAAGAGATGATCATACACACTGATCACAAGCCTCTGCAGTTCATACAGATATTGTTCATCATGATGCTTCTAAAGTTCAGGCTCTATCAAAATGTCCTGCTCCTCATTCCATTCTATCCCTTAAAATGTTTCTTGGCGGCATTAATTTTTACAGGAAATTCATTCCTCACTTCTCTCAGTTTTCCAAGACCCTTCATCATTTGGCTAATCAACCCACTTTTCTTTGGACTCTGGTGGCTTAGGAGTAGTTCCAACACCTTGTTTTCCTGATATTCAACAAACTTTTGAAATTGATACTAATGCCTCTCAATATTCGATTGGCGCATTTCTTAAATGGGGAGGAAATCCCATTTCTTAACATTCTGAGACATTGGCTCAAGCCAAAAAACATTACATTACCTACGATAAGGAATTCTACAGCTTGGTCGAAGCCTTAAAAAAATGGCACCACTATATCTTGTGTAAGGACACCATTATTCATATTGATCATCATCCTTTGATTTTTATTAATTCCAAGTCTAAGCTCTAGGAACAACGTCACTTGAAGTGGATTGCTTATCTACAACAATTCCACTTGGTCATAAAATCTAAGAAATGGGCCACCAATCACATGGTTGATCTACTTAGCCACCCTCCTCCTCAAATTATTCAAATCTTGTATGTATGTTATGTTTCTTATGAAGATTGGAAGCCTTTGTATGGCTATGACCCTTTCTTTAGTACCATTTGGACTGCCTTGCAACAACCTACTATCATTAACTAGACCGCTTTCCTAGACTACCACATTTAGGATGGTTGGTTGTATAAGCTTGAAAAGCTATGTGTGCCTATTACTAATGATCGCCTTGTTCTCATTCGTGAATCCCTCACCTCCTATTATTGTGGGCACTTTGGCACATTCAAAACTAATCAACATCTTCAACACCACTTCTTTTTTCCTTCTTTATAACACCAAGTTGCAACATTTATCCGATATTGTACCCTCTACGATCAACATAAACCGACCAACTACAAGTATGGCCTATATCACCCCTTACCTATTCCCTCATGTCCTTGGAATTCTATCTCTATGGACTTCATCACCGGTCTTCCCATGACCTTTCGTCATCATGATTCCATTTGGATGGTTGTGTGTCACTTATCCAAAATGGCCATTTTTGTCCGTTTCACTAAGACTATTATTTCTTCTCAAACTACAGATCTCTTTTTCGCTCATGTGTGGACTCATTTTGGTCTCCCCTCTAGCATTATGTTTCCTCAATAATTTTTGGAAAACTCTATGTTCTCTCTTGAGGTGTCACCTCAAATACTCCACTTCTTTCCATCCGCAAATGAATGGAAAAACCAAATTTGTTAATCGCAGCCTGGTCCATGCCCTCCACATTTAGTTTACCAAATCTAAATAGTGGGATGCCTCCCTCAACATTGTCCAACACAATTATAATAGGAAAGTTCATGTTTCTATTGGCGTGTCCCCTTTTGAAGCTTTCTTTGGGTATCATATTGCTGCCCTTTATAAGTTTCCTTTACAGGTCCAATTTTCTGGTACTCCCCAACAACAAAAAGAGAAAACCTTTGTGGTGAAATACGTCTCCCACGCCCGTCCGCAGGATCGTTCAAAATCCTCCTGTGTCTGAGCCGAATTGGCTCTTCTGATTCTCCCGGGAATCACCGTGCAAAATCCAAATCCACAGGTCCTTCTTCCCCTTTGTCCTCGACCTTCTGCACCTGGTCGGGGTCAAATTCCCCATAGGAATATTTCTATCTGGCTTCGGGGTTTCGCAACTCCTGTTGTCGAGAGTCACAAACCTCTCGAATCACCGATCCCCAATCAGCTCTCTGCCCTCTTTGGCCCTACCAGCTATGGCTAGGCCCATACGACCATTGCCATATGACCACAGTCATAAGCCCCTATCGCAATTTCCCACTATCGGGGTTTTCACACCCACAGTGTTCTGGAAACTTGAAACACCGATCCCCGATTACCGACGCACTGTATCCTCAGCCATGGTCTTCGTGACCGTTACCTCGTGACCGCAGCCTACCCTTTCATCGGGGTTTCAGGGTTCGCGGTTTCGCAATGCGCGAACACCATGTCACGGGGATTCTCGATGTGCTCCAGATCACTGACAGCTGGTCTCCACTACGCCTCTGTCCTCCTTCTCTACTACGATGACAGCTGGCCCCTACTCATCGGGGTTTCGTGGATCGCGATTTCACAATGCGCGAACACCATGTCACGGGGATTCCCGATGTCCCGATCCCCAATTAGTCTGGCGGAGTGTGACACCTGTCCAACACTCGCCCTCCTGTATCCGTCGGAATATCGCGTGTCGGGATATCACAATTTCCGCTGCTATGGGCACGGGACCTCCAGTTCCCCGAACTCTAACGCAAGGTGCCACCTGTCCTCCTTTCCAGTGCCTGTGGCCCACATTCCCACGCGATCGGGTTATCGCGTATCAGGCTTTCGCGATTCTTGTTGCACCAATTCATAGGACCCTCCAAGTCCCGAATCCCAATCTGGAGTGACACGTGTCCTGCCCTGAGATCAGCGACTAGGATCTCCTTCGGGTTTTCGAAACCCACAAGGTCCCGATTCTCTCGACCTCGAGAATCCCGACTTCCCGAGCGCTGATATCCCGATGGCTCTCCGAGACTCCTCCACCTGGATTACAAGGGCTTAACTCCCGCGCTGCTTCCACGGATCTGACTGTTGACGGGATCCTGCACCATATCTAATGGTCCCGATCTGTCTTCCCTGTGTGCTCCTCCTCCTGAGGCTAAACTGTGCGCAACTTCTCTCGATCTAATGGTTGTCGGGTATTCGAGTGAGATCCGACAGCTATCGGTCTCCTCCTTCTGTGGCTTCTCCTGAGCTTCTCCTAGACGTGAATCTCCTCAATGGTCCAGATTCGTTCCTCTGTCGATCGAACAACTATCGCTGGGCTCTCCTGAGCTTCTCTACGAGTTCTTCCGGCCCTTGGACAAATTCCAAGTTTTCTCTAAGGCCTCAACCTTAGTCTATTTTCTTCTCTGACAAGCTCTTTGCCTTTGAGCTTCGCCGAGCATATGATAACGCTGCTCGTCCTGAGCTTCTTCTCCTCGAATCCTTAAAGGCTTCCGACGTCTGCTCTTCTACAGAGTCTTCACGTGCACATGGCGTGCTATCTCTTCTGAGATTTCACGAGTACTCAGACCCCTTGGGGGATCTTTGTCCTTCTTCTCCCTCAGATGGAGAATGAATCGGATGCCCTCCTGTCTATCCTGTGACTCAAGCAACCTCTAGCTGAGTCCTTATCGGTGTTCAACAACCTAGTGAAGACCCTTCCTTGGACTCTTCCTTCAGTTGACAGAACTCAAAGAGTTCCCTTCTCCTTGTGTCGTCTGCACAGTATCTCTATGCCCTCTTGGCAGAGTGTTTTCCTTCCAAAGAACGTTTAGCAGTTTTGGGTCCTTGTGTGCATACGCACTTGCTCAATGCCCTCCTGGCAGAGCTTCTCAGAATCCTCAGCGATTCTGGTCTCTCTCGAACTCACAACAGAGTTCTTTCTCTCATCACTTCGTGCATGCGCTCAATGCCCACTTGGCAGAGCTCCTACAGAATCCTCAGTGATTCTGGCTGCAACTTTGGTTCTTACCCACGCAGTCTTACCTCCTGAGGTGTTCAGCAACCTCACCGGTCATTCTTCCTGAGTTGTTGACTTCAGTCTTGTGCCACAACACGTCTTCGTTTGACTCCTTAGAGTTCAGAAGTGCACTCATGCACCGGTGTTCAAAGCCCTCAGCACTCTGTCACGCCCTCATGGCATGAAACCTCAAAGACCCTCAACCTGAAATCAAACACAACTCTCTGAAAACATACAACCACAACATACATTTACAGAATATATATGGAACACACACATACATCCATTCAACACAGAATAATGCAGGAAAAACTGTTGTTTTATTAAAAATGGTAACAATGCCTGTATCCTTACAATGGTGTTCCTGACCTCTCTCTAGCTCTTCTCTACTCTACCAGACTAACTCAAAATGATATATGAAAATCTCTTTTACCTGAGGTGCTCATTGAGCGCTTCCCTCCAGGATTTCACCTACTCTATTAAATTACATTCAATGGCTATCTAGTCTGCTATCCAGAACTAGATCTCAGCCAGATCTACCATAAAGGTCGATCTTATCTAATGCCCGCATAAAGCATGGCTTTCCTGGCTCAACAACCTAAGCACATTTAATTACATTCATTTCAAATATTTGAATGAGGTTGTGCCTCCTTTTCATCCTTGAATGCATGCGCTGATGTGGCTGGTTGGTTGGCTGGCTGCATGGAGAGATGCTCCTGCATCATACTCCATAGCTACAAAAATCATGAGCTCCTGCTCATGAGATTCCCTTGTAGCTTTTGGAAATCCTCCTGGATCCCAAACGAATATCTGGAGTTGTTCATCCGCTCCATCCCGCTGCTGCTGTTGCTGCTTTCGTGCTACTGTTGCTGCTTCTCTTCTGCCCAGCTGCTCCCTACTGGCAGTTCCTGCTGACCCCTACATTAGCCTGTTGATCTCTTCAATCACTTCATCCAGTTGCTCCCTTGGCTGGTCCAGTTGTTGCAGTCTCCTCAGCTGCAAAAATTTTTGGCCATTTGGAAGATGCCCATGATCTCCCATGCCTTCTTCATCCATTTCCAACTTCACCTGTTGGATGTGCCTTCTTTGCACTCTCATCCTTTCTTCCAGGGCTTCAAAGTGATCCCACAGATCAACAAAACATATGTTGTATGTGTCTTCTTCATCTGCTGCTGCAACCTCCCATGCTGCATTGTTTTCGGCTTCATGGCTGAAAATATCGAGCCACTCCTCGAAATGCTCGGTTTCCTCTTCTGCTCCTGCTGCAAACTCCCACATTGCAGTCTCTTCAGCTTCAATGTTGTATGCTTTGAGCCATTCCTCGGAATGTTCACTCTCTTCATCTTCCCCTTCAGTTGTCAGCTCCAATGCTACAGCTTCCTGCTTTTCAGCTCCCTGGATGAATATGTTGAGACACTCCTCAGAATGCTCATCATCCTTTCCATCCGCTTCTGCTTATGTTTGGGTAGTTTCATACACCTGCTCCAATTCCTCCTTAACATTCATTATTAGTTGTGACTGTTCTTCTGTTGTTGCTGTATCATATGCAACACAATTTTCTGCCTCCTCCTGGGCAAATGGCAGGAATATTGGAACTCACCCAATCATCATTCGGTTCCTCAGATTGTCCTCTTCTATCAGTTGTACCTGCTGATCCAATTTTGAGCTCTCCTGCTCTGTCATCTCCTCCAGCTAAATCCAACTCGCTTCTGAGTTCATGAGACCCTCAGATGGTCTCATCTGCTCGTCTCTGCCCTCCTGGCAATATGAGACGCTTCCACTGCCTCCCTGGAAGATTTTGAGATCAACCGATCCCATCTTCATCAGCACTCTTTGTTGAATTGAACTCTTTATGAGACCTTCAGATGGCCCCAAATTTTCATCTCTTCCCACCTGGAAGTTCAATACGCTTCCGCTGCCCTCCTGGCAGATTTTGAGATGTCGCAGCGATCTCTGATCATTGCCTAGATGGCAATGTAAAATTTCTTGACCATCCTCATGACAGTCCACGAGATCTTCAGTCGATCCCATTTCTGTTTCCTCGCCCATCTGGAAAATTGGAAACCTTCTATTTCCCTCCTGGCAGTCTTCGAGATCATCATCTGACCCCTTACTATTTCCCTCCTGGCAACCTGAAATTCCCTCACTGTCCTCCTGACAGTCTGTGAGATCCCACAGTGATCTCAGCTCGTTTCCCTCATGACAATCTGGAATTTCTACTTCTCTGCCCATTTGGCAGTCTTTGATATCATCAGACGATCCTAATTCAAATTCAGAATCATCGAGGTTGTCTCCAGTCTCGGGTTCACATATCGACACCAATTCTTCATTCTGCCGCATCTGTAGTTCAAGCTTCTCTATCTCTACTCATATATCAACGAGCTCTCTATCCATCTCTGCAAGATTTTCTACCTTTCTTTTCTTCCTGCGGACTTCAGTAACCATCTCGCTACCTTTATCTGCCTTCGTGGAAGATCTGCTGCTGTCACTCCACACTAAGAGTGTCTCCAGCCTCATCTCCTTACAGTCTCCCTAGTTGTCTCCTTGATCGTTGCTTATCTGCAATCAATCATTATAGAGTCTTCAGTAACTTTGTCTTCCTCCGACTCTTCTTTTCGCCTCTTGCCTGAAATATACAGACAAGATATCAGCTCTGATACCACTTGGTGACAGACGTCTCCCATGCCCGTCCGCAGGATCGTTCGAAATCCTCCTAGGTCTGAGCCGAATTGGCTCTTCTGATTCTCTCGGGAATCACCGTGCAAAATCCAAATCCACGGGTCCTTCTTCCCCTTCGTCCTCGACCTTCTGCACCTGGCCGGGGTCAAATTCCCCACAGGAATATTGCTATCTGGCTTCGAGGTTTCGCAACTCCTGTTGTCGAGAGTCACAGACCTCTCAAATCACCGATCCCCGATCAACTCTCTTCCCTCTTTGGCCCTACCAGCTATGGCTAGGCTCATACGACCATCGCCATATGACCACAGTCATAAGCCCCTATCGGAGTTTCCCACTATCGGGGTTTTCACACCCATGGTGTTCTGGAAACTTGAAACACCGATCCCCGATTACCGACGCGCTGTATCCTCAGCACTGGTCTTTGTGACCGTTACCTCGTGACCGAAGCCTACCCTTTCATCGGGGTTTCGGGGTTCATGGTTTCGCAATGCGCGAACACCATGTCACGGGGATTCCCGATGTGCTCCAGATCACTGACAGTTGGTCTCCACTACGCCTCTTTCCTCCTTCTCTGCTTCGATGACACCTGGCCCCCACTCATCGGGGTTTCGTGGATCGTGATTTCACAATGCGCGAACACCATGTCATGGGGATTCCCGATGTCCCGATCCCCGATTAGTCTGGCGGAGTGTGACACTTGTCCAACACTCGCCCTCCTGTATCCGTCGGAATATCATGTGTCGGGATATCGTGATTTACTCTACTATGGGCATGGGACCTCCAGTTCCCCGAACTCCGATGCAAGGTGCCACCTGTCCTCCTTTCCAATGCTTGTGGCCCACACTCCCGCGCGATCGGGTTATCGCATATCGGGATTTCGCGATTCTTGTTGCACCAATTCACAGGACCCTCCAAGTCCCGAATCCCGATCTAGAGTGACACGTGTCCTACCCTGAGATCAACGGCTAGGATCTCCTTCGGGTTTTCGAAACTCACAAGGTCCCGATTCTCTCGACCTCGAGAATCCTAAATTCTCGAGCGCCGATATCCTGATGGCTATCTGGGACTCCTCCACCTGGATTACAAGGGCTTAACTCCCGCGCTGCTTCCACGGATCTGACGGTTGATGGGATCCTGCACTAGATCTAACGGCCCCGATCTATCTTCTCTGTGCGCTCCTCCTCCTGAGGCTAAACTGTGTGCAACTTCTCTCGATCTAACGACTGTCGGGTATTCGAGTGAGATCCGACGGCTATCGGTCTCCTCCTTCTGTGGCTTCTCCTGAGCTTCTCCTGGACGTGAATCTCCTCAACGGTCCAGATTCGTTCCTCTGTCGATCGAACGGTTGTCGCTGGGCTCTTCTGAGCTTCTCTGCGCGTTCTTCCGGCCCTTGGACAAATTCCAAGTTTTCGCTAAGGCCTCAACCTTAGTCTGTTTTCTTCTCGGACGAGCTCTTTGCCTTTGAGCTTCGTCGCGCATATGATAACGCTGCTCGTCCTGAGATTCTTCTCCTCAAATCCTTAAAGGATTCCAATGTCTGCTCTTCTGTAGAGTCTTCACGCGCACACGGCGTGCTATCTCTTTTGAGATTTCACGAGTACTCATACCCCTTGGTGGATTTTTTTCCTTCTTCTTCCTCAGATGGAGAATGAATCGAATGCCCTCCTGTCTATCTTGTGACTCAAGCGACCTCTAGCTGAGTCCTTATGGGTGTTCAGCAAACCAGTGAAGACCCTTCCTTGGACTCTTCCTTCAGTTGACAGAACTCAAAGAGTTCCCTTCTCCTTGTGTCGTCTGCACAGTATCTCTATGCCCTCTTGGTAGAGTGTTTTCCTTCCACAGAATGTTTAGCAGTTCTGGGTCCTTGTGTGCCTACGCACTTTCTCAATGCCCTCCTGGCAGAGCTTCTCAGAATCCTCAATGATTCTGGTCTCTATCGAACTCACAACAGAGTTCTTTCTCTCATCACTTCGTGCATGCGCTCAATGCCCACTTGGCAGAGCTCCTACAGAATCCTCAGTGATTTTGGTTGCAACTGTGGTTCTCACCCACGAGGTCTTACCTCCTGAGGTGTTCAACAACCTCACCAGTCATTCTTCCTGAGTTGTTGACTTCAGTCTTGTGCCACAACACGTCTTCGTTTGAATCCTCAGAGTTCAGAAGTGCACTCATGCACCGGTGTTCAGAGCCCTCAGCTCTTTGCCACGCCCTCATGGCATGAAACCTCAAAGACCCTCAACCTGAAATCAAACACAACTCTATGCAAACATACAACCACAACATACATTTACAGAATATATATGGAACACACACAGACATCCATTCAACACAGAATAATGTAGGAAAAACTGTTGTTTTATTAAAAATGGCAACAATGCATGTATCCTTACAATGGTGTTCCTGACCTCTCTCTGGCTCTTCTCTACTCTACCAGACTAACTCAAAATGAGATATGAAAATATCTTTTACCTGAGGTGCTCATTGAGCGCTTCCCTCCAGGATTTCACCTACTCTATTAAGTTACATTCAATGGTTGTCTAGTCTTCTATCCAGAACTAGATCTCAGCCAGATCTACCATAAAGGCCGATCTTATCTAATGCCTGCATAAAGCATGGATTTCCTGGCTCAACAGCCTAAGAACATTTAATTACATTCAATTCAAATATTTGAATGAGGCTGCGCCTCCTTTTCATCCTTGAATGCATGCGTTGATGTGGCTGGCTGGTTGGCTGGCTGCATGGAGAGATGCTCCTGCATCACTTTGCATTGTCCTTTTCACAATCCTTGGCTTGTAAACAAGCTCAAGTTTCTAAGGATTTACAGGCTTCCCAAAAACGTTATAAGGCCCATCCTAATATGCACAGGAAACCACTCTCTTCTTTCCCTAGTGACAATGTATGGCTTCACATGGAGCACCAACGCTTTCAGTCCCAAAGTTATCACAAGCTGAAACCCATTTGTTATCGTCCTTACACAGTTTTGCAGCAAGTTGGAAACAATGATTATCACCTCGACTTTCCACCACAATTGGGTATTCTTGATGTGGTAAATGTAAACAGTCTCAAACGCTATGAGCCTCCACTCATGGAAGAGTAGATCACCATCTCTCACCCCTCTCAGTTGGTTCTGTATTTCCAGCCACCTCTCCTTTAGCACACATTGGTATATGCATGCACCACCACTACCCGTACTCAACAACACACTTCCTTTTTGTTGGGTCACAAGGGTCAACTTCCATCCCAAGATAAATGGTTATCATAGTCTGCCATGTCTCAGAAATTTTCGTAGTTGCTAACAGAAGTCAAATCACTTTTGGGATTAAACATGAAGGAATTGGGTAGGTTGTGTTATCCCCCACTTTCAAGGATAACTAGGAGAACATGTATCGAGGCCCAAATGTCCTAGACATGGAGTACCGAAAGAAGGATTGGCTTCAGCATGGCCTTGGAGGGCACACCTTTTCTCTCTTCCAGCATCCATATCCTGTCAAAAGCAGCAACCTCCACCACCATCGGCTTGGTCTTGTGTCAGAGAGGGTTCTTCCTTCATGAGGTAATTAGTTCAGGTATCATGGTATGTGTCACTTTGATCATAAAAACCATTAAATGTATGCATATTATTCCTTTTATTTCCAACAAGTGCTTGGATCTTACACTTTCCCACTCGACCATGTTTTGAGGATTGACAGGGTGTCTTAGTAAGCCTGTGTCTATTGGCTTTGGTTAGCCATTGGGTTTGTCTCTGAGAATCCATCATCCACTCCCTTCACAGCTTCACTTTTCCATTTTGTTTCCCACTCACCTATCCCATTCCACTTGTTCGGGCACTAGGATGATTTCTTTTAAGATTGCACCTTATCTAGTGGGAAGAAGGGGCTAAAGGCCCATAAGGTAAAAGAAATCTGGTAAAAGATAAAATCCTAAGAATAAAACCTTAAGATTCTTCGCCCAAGGATCCCCGAGAAAAAAATAAAAGGATTCTCAACAAGAAACAAGAGGGACCCTAAAAATAATAAGACAAGACCTAACTAGAGGATAGGGGGTCTCATCACGAGCCAACCTATTAGGTCCATGGGTACCTAGAAGTATGACATTGCCATCAGTTGGTTACCACGCCATGGTAGTGACCTTTGGTTGCATGGCCAAGGGAAAGGGGGTCTCATCACGAGCCAACCTTCTCATTTCTATGAAAGTACTTGTGGGTAACGCTGTCACCACTGGTCACCACACCAGGACAGTGTCCCCTGATTATCTCTTGAGAAAAAAAGGAAAGAAAAAAGTAATAAAAATGAAATAACAAAAATAATAAAAGGCATAAATGGGCTTGGAAAGAATTGCATCCATGACAGGTACAACTCGCCTTCTACAAAGGCACCCACATGTAACAAACTGCATACTCAGCCTGCACCCACTTGCTTGGACACCCCTTGACCACTTCATCCACTTACATGGCTTGGAAGAGGTCTCTTCTGGGAACTTCCTTTATTCAGTGGAAACTAGCCCAATAGGATGCCTTGCCCTTTTCCCAAACTTGTATAGTAGATTTGTGTAATGTCTTTGAGTTATTGATTGATCTGTTAGGGGTTTTATGCATATGTTTATTAATATTGATGATCAAATGTGATTGACATTGCTATGATCCCTGTGATTGATGATCCCATGGAGGGTGCATCTTTTGATGTACAAGACCATGCCCGACGGATAGGTACCATCCTTGACCGGTACACATGGGGAGATGATCAGCTCGAACCTCCATGGGGATGAAGAGCCCATCATATGGATGTTGAGACCTCATCAGGGGGAGATACAAGATGGAGATGGATCTAGAGCATTGCACCAGAAGAGAAGAGGGCGTTCCACCAGAGGCACCCCGACAGAGCTTGACCTAGGGGGGATGACCCTTTCTTAGTGGAATGTTGGCCTTTGGAGGCCTAGGACGTCACCACCTTGACCATGACATCACCCAGCATCATGGAAGTTTGGGGTAGGCAGACTAGGCAGTAGTGGCACATGTGGCAGGTTGGAGAATCCCAGGGAGGGCTAACGTTTTTCTCTAGGACACCCCATCTTCCTTAAAAAGGGATAACATCTCCCTTGGAGGGGGTTTTACTCTCCTTTCAGCTTGATTTAGGGTTTTAACTTGACAATTTAATGTAAAACAATATGATTTGATATTTTGGCCTTGTCATCCTTTTACCTAACCTAAAATGTAAAATTGGGTCAAGGTTTTGTATAAATGAGAGATTTTCACTCTCATTTTTTCAAGAATACTCATTCACTCCATAAGGGGGTCTGAAATTTACGCCCTATATTGGGTATTTGGCTGATTTGGTGAGGCGCACTTGTTGAAGGAAGATATTTTTGGCATCTCTTGGCTTTTCCCTTGGTGGAAGGTGTTATAACTAGGGTTTGCATGCTATTTCATGGTGATATGTAAGTTTTTTTTCTGCAAAACTTCTTAAATG